>CM077250.1:5166078-5241078 GCA_039654775.1 Spinibarbus caldwelli
TCTATCTATCTATCTATCTATCTATCTATCTATCTATCTATCGGTGTGTCTGTCTGTCTGTCTATCTATCATTCTGTCGTTCTATCGTTCTATCATTCTGTCTATCTATTGTTCTGTCTATATGTCCGTCCATCCGTCTGTTTGTCTGTTTGTCTATCTATCTATCTGTCTATCTATCGTTCTATCTATCTATCTATAATTCTATCTATCTTTTATTCTATCCATCATCCTGTTTATTTGTCTATCTATCTATCTATCTATCTATCTATCTATCTATCTATCTATCTATCTATCTATCTATCTATCTATCTATCTATCTATCTATCTATCGTTCTGTCGTTCTATCATTCTATCTATTGTTCTGTCTATACGTCCATCCATCGGTTTGTCTGTCTGTCTGTCTGTCTGTCTGTCTATCTATCTATCTATCTATCTATCTATCTATCTATCTATCGTTCTGTCGTTCTATCATTCTGTCATTCTATCGTTCTATCATTCTATCTATTGTTCTGTCTATACGTCCATCCATCGGTTTGTCTGTCTGTCTGTCTGTCTGTCTGTCTGTCTATCTATCTATCTATCTATCTGTCTGTCTGTCTGTCTGTCTATCTATCTATCTATCTATCTATCTATCTGTCTGTCTGTCTGTCTGTCTGTCTGTCTGTCTGTTCATTCATCCATCCATCCATCCATCCATCTGTCTGTCTGTCTGTCTGTTCATTCATCCATCCATCCATCCATCCATCCATCCATCCATCCATCCGTTTGTCTGTCTGTCTGTCTGTACATTCATCCATCCATCCGTCCGTCCGTCCGTCCGTCCGTCCGTCTATCTATATCTATCTATCTATCTATCTATCTATCAGTCTGTCTGTCTGTCTGTCTGTCTGTCTATCATTCTGTCGTTCTATCGTTCTATCATTCTGTCTATCTATTGTTCTGTCTATATGTCCGTCCATCCGTCTGTCTGTCTGTCTATCTATCTGTCTATCTATCATTCTATCTATCTTTCTATCTATCTATCATTCTATCTATCTATCATCCTGTTTATTCATCTATCTATCTATCTATCTATCTATCTATCTATCTATCTATCTATCTATCTATCTATCTATCTATCTATCTATCTATCTATCTATCTATCATCCTGTTTATCCTGTCTGTCTGTCTGTCTGTCTGTCTATCTATCTATCTGTCTGTCTGTCTATCTATCTATCTGTCTGTCTGTCTGTCTGTCTGTCTGTCTGTTCATTCATCCATCCATCCATCCATCCGTCTGTCTGTCTGTCTGTCTGTCTGTTCATTCATCCATCCATCCATCCATCCATCCGTTTGTCTGTCTGTCTGTCTGTCTGTACATTCATCCATCCATCCATCCGTCCGTCCGTCCGTCCGTCTATCTATATCTATCTATCTATCTATCTATCTATCTATCTATCTATCTATCTATCTATCTATCTATCTATCTATCTATCTATCTATCAGTTTGTCTGTCTGTCTGTCTATCATTCTGTCGTTCTATCGTTCTATCATTCTGTCTATCTATTGTTCTGTCTATATGTCCGTCCATCCGTCTGTCTGTCTGTCTGTCTGTCTGTCTATCTATCTGTCTATCTATCATTCTATCTATCGTTCTATCTATCTATCATTCTATCTATCTATCATCCTGTTTATTCATCTATCTATCTATCTATCTATCTATCTATCTATCTATCTATCTATCTATCTATCTATCTATCTATCTATCATCCTGTTTATTCATCTATCTATCTATCTATCTATCTATCTATCTATCTATCTATCTATCTATCTATCTATCTATCACAACTGTGAGAAGTACACTAATCATAATCAGCCTTGATTAATTTATGCAAGAAATGAAAATGTCCAGTAGGCCTATATAACTGTTGTTTTCTAAATTATTCTAAAATGCTATTTTTTTTATTATTATTTATTTTATAAAATTAATGAAGAAAAACACTGAGGAAAAGCACTGAGGAAAAACTGATTGCACTTTTAACTAGAAAATCGCTTGTGAAAGTTACCTAATCTTCTAAATGTTAATTTAATATAAAGTTGTTTCTCCTACACAGCAATTACACTAAATGGAGAGCAAATGCAAATTTCATCATCTTCTCAGATTTTCTCCTGAGAAATGAGCCTAGTATCTCACATATAGACTTTGACTGGTCTGGTCCACTTTGCTGCTTATTCTTAACGGGATCCACCCACTTAGACAGGAAAAGATCATCTGACTGACATGACATGTGACCAGTCACAGTTTGTTTTGCATTCACTAACCATTAGAGGCGAGTTTATCTTAAATGAATGATTTCAACAATAACAAGTCAGTGTGTGAAACCCAAACTCAAACTTTGACACCTCAGTCACAGAAAACAAACAAATTCAACAGGATTTTGTGTGTAGATTTTTTAAATGAAACATAACTGAGAGCTCTAAAAGAGCAACTTCCAAACAACAAATTTCCCCTGACTTTAAAACTTTGTGTATCTTCATAATAAGTGTACCTGTTTTATAATCTGGCTTGTCTTTTAACAACACTCTGTGTTCCTGGCTGAGCAGTATAATATCGATTGCCAAAGCCTTCCTCAAGAGAACGCGCACCTCCCGCGTAGTGCTGTGATGTGGGAGGCTCACGCTGCCCCGGATCTGTCTCATGTAGTTTAGCAGAGCACTGTAGACAAATAAATGCAATACAGACCACTGCAAATACCCAGGGAAGTAAACAGAAGACAGCGTTAATCTAATTGTATTAGGAGCTGCAGTGTCGGTTTAAAGTTTCCAGTGCAATCTATTTGATTCCATCACTGAGAAACAGCCCTGAAGAGAAGCCCCTCCGCTGTCTTGTTTGTTAAGGCAGTTTTATTAGAGAGCTTTTCCATTTACTGTCCCAGGTGAAGCACTGAGTGCATCTTTATTGCTATTTAATCATGTCCACTGATAATCTGAGGGAGTATTTTTCATTTCAAAGGAGACAGCGAATAAAACGTTCTCTCTTTAAGACTGTACACAACAGAGAGATTATGGGCACCTGTGCGGCGCGTGCACCACATTCCTTTCCGCAGGCAAGAGAATCACACATGAGATCTCTTTAATAGCTCAGAAGTTTCTGATAGACAGCTTTGAGAATAATTGAGAGGAATGGAGATGCTGCTCAGATGTTTCACCTGAGGAAAGAGCCCTAGAAATCTCACATCTTCTCTGGAGTTTCAGAAGAGATCTTCAGGTTTGCCAAGAAATTAAAGTATGAACTCAGTCTCAATATAAACTCAAACATTTCTCATTAAATGCTCTGATCAGCTATTCACATTCATTTTATAGCTCTTTACTCTTACTGTATTTTGGAAATTCTCACATTTGTGTCTGTTTTTATTTCTGTTTTGACAGCAATGAGATTAATTGAGAGCAATGGAGATGCTCCTCAGATGTGGGGGGAAAAAACCCTTAGAAATCTCTCATCTCAACTGAGATCTCATTGTGCTCAGATTTGCCAAAAAAATTAAAACAAAGATTTTTGGAGTACAAAAATACTCCAGTTTAATATCAGTTTTCTAATTCAAGTTTTCTTGTTTAATTCAATGTTTTACTTGCTGTTTTTTTGTGACTGTTTGTGAAATTTGCTAGCAATTTCTGAATGAATATTGTTTCTAAACAATTTTTTCAGCAGTTGTCTCTATGTCTGTTTTGATTATTCTATAGTATTTTTAAAGAGATTTCTGATAGACAGCAATGAGATTAGTTGAGAGGAATAAACTTTAGAAATCTCACATCTTCAGAGTTTCAGAAGAGATCTTTTCTAAGATCTAAAATGAAATCAAAGTAAACATGTCAATAATGATTTTTCAAAGTTGTAATTAGAGATTATTGGTGTACATTTTACAAAAAAAATATTTCAGTTTTTATTGAAAATTTTCATGTCTAATTCAGTGTATTACTTGCTGTTTAATTGTAATTGTTTGTCAAATTTACTAGCAATTTCTGAGTGAAAATTGTTTCTTTTTCAGTGTACGAGCTCATATATTTCATATCTTAATATGAACATATCTCATTAAATGATCCGAGCTGCTATTCACATTCATTGTATAGCTCAATAATCTTACTGTATTTCAGCAGTTGCCTAATTTCTGTCTCTTTTGATTTGAAACATCTGAGACAAAGCTTATACATCAATGAAGCATATCAGAACTTTTCTTTTGTGTCGTATCACTTGACATTCTGTACAAATGCATTACATGTAAATATGCTCACTGACAATTACAAATCTGCTGGTGACTAACAGATATCCAACGGTTTGGTTTCAAGGACTTCCTGCTGATTTCAAAGGTTGGTTTATGTCCACACTGAGATCATTAATAAGCTGCAAATGTTTGATAAACTATCATAAAGCTATACTCATACAGCGTGAACAGATAGCCGTCTTTGGTTTATCAAAGGACAAGTGAGCTACAGTAGAAGATTCATGAGTGTTGATGTGGACGCAGCTCAGTATTTGCATTTTGGAATATTTTATTGGTTAACACTCAATCACTTTCACAACAATGACAGTTCAAGAACAGAAGAGTCAATGAGGAGCAACTTACAAGCAACACGCGCCCACCATCGCACAATTAAATCAGCAGAGAACATTCTGCCTTTCTCTGAGTCTTAATTTCATTTCTTCATCTTCATACTTGCATCTGCTCTTGTGTAAAGTGCTTCATTTTCTTCAGACGAACATGAAATTGAGTAGGAGACACTCAAAACTCAGTCAACATCATTTTGTTTGCTCAGAGAGAGTGCTTTTTCATGAGTAAACTTTTCTCCATTTGTTTGTAAACCAAGCCATCTTTCTCCTTAAGATATACGTACACGCTGCAAAATTATCGCCTACTATTCTTCTGAAAGCATCACTATAGGATAGCATCATATTTAATTTCTGACAGGAATGAAAATGAGGCAGTGACGGATTGAAGTACAGTGAATTCAATTGCATTGTTGTTTAACAACATATGATTGTTCAGCTGACAAAATGTCTTTCTGAAAAAAAAAAAAAAAAAAAAAAAAAAAAAACAGCAGACAAAAACTCCATAATACTCCATAATTTTGAAAGTTGTGAGTTGTGACATTTATGTGATCTAGGACCTTTATCATTCCGTCCCAAGTAGTACTGAAATAGTACACTTACAAGTATACTAGCCTAATAGTACACAGATATTAGTGAACTTTATTTAAGTATACATAATAAAATGAACTTTATTTTTTAGTTTATTTATTTATTTATTTTTGTAAGGGTAAGGTCTATTTTAACTAGTTAGTTTACCATGCTGATACCAAGTCTACTAGATTACACATTTAAAACCACACCACAAGTAGCCTATACATAATTATTGCACAAGCTCTTAAAAAAATTGTAAATCATTGCAGAACGACAACTGCATGAATTTCCATATTTAATATGCGTGTAAAGTTTATATTAATAAGCACAAAACACCTACAAATCTGTGCACACAGCACAACTTTAACCCCTTTCTTTTACTAAGTATTATGACAAGTCACATTAAACAGTTTATAAATGTCATTGCATTAGATGCAACATATAAAATTTGTATACATTTTTGCTCAACGGGGTTTTTTTTTTTTTTTGGTGTTTTTAATAGTTGCAAACCCAAACTTCTTTTTATTGAAAACTGCGTGTTTGCTTATATTGTTTCGAATAGCCACTGAATGCATGTATAGGCTATTTCATTGCGTTTTATTTTTCCAGTAGTGCTTTTTGATTTCTCTTATATTGCTTATATAAGTTCAGTTCAGTGAGCATGATTAACCTTACAGTTGCATGTGTTATTCTCATCTGTGAATATTCTAGGCTGGTCCTCATCATTCGGCTCATAAAGGGTTAACTGCTGCGGTAAACCGCTGCGCGCTCCCGTGCGAGCGTCTCATTGGCTGCGCGGCGGCAGCGCGCGCCGTTAATCAGCTGCAAGAGCGGCTGAGTTCATCTTCTCGCACGCGCTACAGGGATGGCATTGCCACACACAGCAGGGCAACACAACACAACACATCAGGAGCATGCACACAGCAAACATCCCATCAGCTTTAGACATTGATCCTGGCAGCAGCACTGACAGCACCTGACCTCTGCAGCATCAGCACCAGAAGAAGCAGCTGATCGTTCCTTCTCTCAGAAACTGAAAGCAGTAGCACATCATCATCACAACAGTAGGAGGCGAGCAGATCACATCATGCACTGGACTTTCTTCGCGTACATACTTAGATCTGTTTCCTAAACCACACTGGGAATGGACAGCTGTCTCTGATCTTAATCAACAGAGCTTTTTCAGGACTGATAAAAAGTTCTGCGCTCGTTTATTTATACGCACGTACACATTCCTGTACACTAGAAGGAAAGGGTCGCATGTGCGTTTTCTTTTCTATTATGGCTATTTAAAGCCTGTAGCTGTATATTCTAAACTAAAATGCATATTATTTACGCGTTGTAAACTTAAAATAACATTAGGATACTTTGATTTAAGATTTTAGGAGTTAGTGCGTCACTTGTTTGGTAAGTTTCCTAAACTGACAGTTATTAGTCAAACTTGGCTCACAAGCAGTCGCATAGACAGTCAGAGCATTCATATATCGGAGGATATGGTTTAATAACACGCTTTCGAGGAAGTTTACCTTTAAAAACATAAGCTCGGATTCGTCGGGCAAGCTTGGAGCTCTTGAAACTTTTCCGCGTAAAAGCGCACAGGACGCGCAAAGAGGCGGCAGTCTGCGAGCACCATCATCACCAACCCTCTAAAAGCAGCAGTTCTCTCCTCTGAAAGCAGAAAACAAGACGTAGAATGGCCGATGAGCTTGTTTCCATCACTAATGGGATTGTGCTGCTGTGATTTGTCGGACCGGAGGGAAGGTTGATCCACACACGCTCGGTTGGTGCAGCATCGCGGTGCGCGCTCGGGGATGATCAGGATCTTCCCGGATTTCAGTGTTCAGGTGACGGCGGCGGCGGCGGCTGCAGGTGCGGGAGCCGGTGGAGGGATGCCTGCTGCGTCCAGAGTCCCGGGAGCTACTAACGGGAACCCGCAAAACATCCAGGGCTTGACGTCTTACCAACAAAGGTACGCTGACTAATCGTAAAACGTGTTTTTTTTTTCCGTTTAGGTGACATTCATACTATTCATGTCATATTTGTTGCGTCCATTCACATTCACCGTTAACAGGTTTATATATAAAGCAATATTGAATTTCCCTGGAGGTTGCTGAAAGTGTAATCTTAGATTCCTAACATCTCAGTTTCACTGAGATCCGGGTTTTGCTTCATTTATTAGACACAAAACACCACACGATATAAAGCAAGCCGTTTATTGAAGCTGTAAAGTTTTACTATGTGTCAAATTCAAGAACACACACACACACACGTAAAGAAAAGTCATATTGTGATTTATATAGTCAATATAAATGTTTTGTATTCAAATTTATCATACAAATAAGCATCTTTTATATCATATGAAATATTCAAAGCAACTGTGATCATAACAAAACTGGCATTGTCAACTATTTCTATGCACAGAAAAACTCACTTCAGAACAAATTATCTGAAATTATTCATTTAAAATGACATCTGCATGCAAAAAATCAATGCATAATTCTTATTTACATCTTAGAACAACAGTTTTAAATAGATTAAACAGGATATTTTCAAAAATATTAGTTGCAAAACTTCAATCACCAAAGCCAAGAAAACACCACTAAATCACATGGTGTGTGATTTAGATTCATACAAATAGACATTAAGTCTTCGTAAAGTCTATAAAAAATTTTTTTCACATAAATTCACAGTAATTTTCATCATCTACTAAAGCTAGGCAGTAGACTGGCGTTAATGGATGTGAATGCTCTGATCGTTAGTATATCAGCAAAATCATGTGCACACATGCTTACATACACTGTCACGTTCAATTAAACAGTCTGTTTAGAGCAGAACACAATGAACAGGACATTAAATGGGGTGCCTGTCAGCTCATGACCTTGACAGGTCACAGATTCTAATGCACATCAGAAAACAGGCCTTTATTTATGTCAAGATGTAGAAAAATATAAACAATGTATTGAATATGCATTAGTACAAAAATTACTTTAACCGTCTATGTTTTTCTGATGCACTTATCTTTAAATCTAACACATGGACATTGCATAAGAGATATCTCTTTTATCTCTTTAATTACAAAAAATAAAATAAAGAAATATATTTTTTCACTCAGTGCCTGGTTCAAAATAATTTAGTCTCAGATTAAATAAACACCAACTTGGCATGCGAGTTGATTTTGACAGCTGTCAATCATGTCATTCGACACGTTACAGAAAATACGACAGCAAACATCAGCGTGCAAACGTTCAAAATGTGTCATGAAGCGATTTCTCCAATCCTTTCGTTGATGCATCACAAACAACCTGTATATTCCCCATAAACTCAAACTATTTCCAACTACAACTGAGTGGCGTTGTTGCGCCGGCAGGAGAGGGAGATGAGAGGGAGAGAGAGGCAGGAAAAAAGCTGAAAAATGCGGACAAACATACTGGGAAGAAGCGGCTGTGTTCGAGGGGCACATCGTGATGTAAAAGCCCCTCTCGTGCACTGATTCCTGCCTTCGTTTCCCCCGCGAGGACAGCCGTCGGATCGCACGAGCGTCCCCGGGTTTCCTCTCACTTTATTGGCATGCCTTTGGATCTCAGCGTCGGCTGGTCTCGCTCCCGTCTGAACGCGTCTTAACGCACCGAGACACGGGCACGAGCGCTCCGGTATCACCGATGGCGTTGCTTCAATGCTCCCGGTTCCGCTGTCAGCTGCTCGTCGCGTGAAATCCGGAGGAAAAAAGTGTAATTAATAATTGCAGGAAGATGGCGCCCACCAAGCCCAGCATTCAGCAAGACCCTTCCAGAAGAGAACGGTAAACGCTCGGTTTGTTGTGTGTCTGTGGAAACGCGTGCGCTGACGGGCATTTTGGACTGAGATGTGAAACTTTGCCCTTTCCGCAGGAGTGTGTGTGAGGGGTTGGGTAACAGGTATACACGCTGACAGAAGCCGTGAGTGTGTGTTTTTGCTGTGTGTGTGTGTGTGTGTGTGTGTGTGTTTCGGTGGACAGAGGACATGACCGTTGAATGTGTTCAGCGTGTGTCGCGCTGCTGCCAGGTTTCGCGGGAAATTTGTGAACATTCGAACGCGACCATGTTGCAGCGTTGTATCCGCTCGGCGTTTGTTTTCGCGGCATTAGGCCAATCTGAGTAAAACACACTGTTTACTGCTGTGGAATAATGTGCGCCAGGCTGCTGTTTGAGGAAGTTTCAGCGTAGGTTGATGTGGATTTGAGTCCTCTGTTGGATCAGAAAGTCATGATGGGGATTGTAATTTGAGCAGTAAATAAATCTGCACTTTGGAAATGACAGTAGTTGATCACAAGACTAGTTATATACAGTAGTCATGTGTATGTTAAAGGATATTGCTGAGTAGCTGAAATGCTTTTCACTTAACACGTATGCTACATTACAAGTGCAAAATTGCAATCACTAGATTTTATATTTGTAGATATTTTATGTAGTAGGGTGTATGCTAAAAGATTGATTTTTGTTGTTGTTTTGCTTTGCTTATTGAGTATATTTCCTGGTGCCTTTTACACTTGATGACAGGTGGTGGACTAAATTAATTTGTCAAATTGTGATACAAGACTATTTTAATATGTGCATAAAGCAGATGTTTGAGAAACGCTTGAGGATGAAGAAAACATGACACTAAATTCATCTAGTTATGAAATTGCTGTCATAATTAGTCAACTTATAGATCAGAAATGATCGAAATCTATTGTGTACATGAATCAGGGGAATGTTTAAATGCTGTTACTGTATTACTATTTTGTGTGAATATTACTTGTTAATCAGCCTTTTTACACTTAGATGACAGGTGGTGGTGCACTAAATCTTGCAATTATGAAATTATTTGATCTCTAGATCTGAAATTGTGATAAGGCTATTTTAATATGTGCATAAAGCATCAAGTGGCTGTTTGAGGACTATTAAATGTATTTATTAGAAAATGTAGATGGATTTAATGTGCATATTTCTTTCATCTAAGGATTAGTTTTGTTGATCTGAAATTTTAATATGACATTATTGTATTGCTATTTTGCTTGAGTACTGCATATGCATCAGTCTTCAGATGACAGGTGTTGCGCTGAATTAATCTGCAATTATGAAATTACTAATGATCTGAAATTGCAACAAGGCTGTATCTTATTTACACTAGTCATGTATGTGTTGTTGTCTTTATCATCAAAACTTTTTATTGCAAATGCATCAGTTTTTTTGTGTTTAGATGATAAGTGGCTGTCATATTACGTTTAGTGTATCACTGTTGTGTATTACATAAACTCATATGAACAATAGGTATTTTTTTTCTCCTTAGCTTTCAGGAGTATTAAATTAGGCAGCACTGATTCGTGATTCATGCCGCAATACGTACGTCTGCGTGCGGCGTACAGCTTGTTGAACTAATGTTAAATTGTATGCAGTAATTCACCTGCAGTGTGTACAAAATATCAACCGTAGAGCCAGTGACATTTTACAATGTAAACACGGCCCGATTCATATACTGTAGCAACTCCACAAGATTGTGTGCCTGACCGGACTGTGAATGGTTATCATTAGCAAGCTTGACAAAACTCTCATCGAGCTCGATTATTTTATAATTCCCACTCGGAACGCGCAGATTGCACTAATGCACCTACGTCTAAATAGGCCACGACATCAGAATTATATTCCACCCCCTGCCAGTCATAACAGCAGGAGATGTTTATGCTAAGTCAGTCTGCAGTAATCTTTCTGGCGGGAGCGTATTTGTGTGCCATTCCGAGCATATCGCAGAGATGGGAATCTTGAAGATGGAATTAATTTTGAGGGGGGGAAACTTCATAGCCAGTGCATGAGTGCTTCCTTTATCACCTGTTTCCGACCGGCATTCTGAAGGGCTAAATTGCACTCTGTGATTCGTTATGTGGCTCCACTTGAGAGTTGAACCGAATAACACTGGGGCTGAAATTCTCAAGGAAGGTTTGGGAGTTTATTTTTTAATGCAGTGCTGTTTACTAGTGCTGTAGCGAGTGTTGGGAAGGGAGGGATTGTGCTCTTGGGCGAAGCAACTCTGAAGGAGTTGGACGCGAATTCACAGAGAGAGAGAGAGAGATTGGTTGGCGTGAATTTATACACAACACTAAACACAAAGTTGGCTTTGTGTTGAAGAAAGCAATGCCTCCCTCCCTCACTGTGAGCAAACAAAAGTGCTAAATTGTTCCATTTCCTCTCCTACGGTGCAGCAGTGGATCCATAGATTGAGAGCCGAGCTGTGGCATTGTGAAATGCTTGGGGTTTGTTTGGTGTTGCATTATAAAGTATCGTCTCTCTAATGGCTTGTGTATCAACAGGTCCATTAACAAGACGCCATATGTGATGCATATCGCTTCCGTTTCAGGTTAAAAATGTAAATGAATGTATAAGGGAAAGTGTATATCTTTCGTTTTTTTTTTGCCGTCGATTGTTTTAAATGGGCCTGCGGTGTGGCAGATTTATTCCGTGGAGGTTCTAAATTAATATGGGCTCATAAAAGCTGCATGCACAATAATTATAATAAAATGAACTAAAAATTGGACTGTAGCATGTCATGCTGCAACTTCTTGAAAGTATTTCATGTCAGCTACACATGTAAATGATGAAAATTGGCCTGTTTGTTATTAAAATCGCATTCCGACATGTTGCTGCTCATTGTAATAATTCTTTGATGTGAAATTATGAATATCAGCATCTTGCTAAATGCTCAGGAGTGTCAGTGTGCTGTGTTTGTGATTATTTTTTTTTTATTCCCAAATCACAGAGTATTAGATATGCGTATGTTTATGGTGGAAACAATGCGGCGATGTTCTCCAAATGCTGGAGAGGCAGACAGCCCAAGCTGAGCTATACCATCACACAAAGGACGCACCAATTCCACCCGTTGATTCACCAGCGTCGAACGCGGCATGAAATGGAGGCAAATAAGCAATTCTGATGTGTATTTATCACAATTAAGAGGGATTTCCAGCCCCCATCTGTGGCTGGTGCGCTGCGTGTTGTGCGGTGATTACCGCGGCTCTCGCCAGCCACCACTCGTCTCTGTTATTGTGAAGGTCAGAGCAGAGAGGCAGACATAAAGAAGATGCATCCCGCAAAGGTAATCGTGCAGTCTTTTGATGCATTACTGCACGGCTCATGGCGTGAGATGTATACATCTCTACATCTGAGCTGAGGTGTTTGATTGTTCTTTTAGTTTAGGTTTTTATGGACATATCAGGGAATCAGTTGTAGGTAGATCAGTGCAATGGAACACTGAATGACCTTTTTCATTTTTGCCTTTGTGTGTATATATACTGAAGTTTTTTTGGTTATCTTTTTTTAAAATTTTCTTTCTTTTTATTTTAGTGAGTGTCAATTTCCACCATTTTTGTCCAAGAAAACATTTATTCAACATATGTTGATCTTTTGTGACAATGTGTTCCAATAGTGGTGTGTATTGTTGCACTTTATGGGGTAAGTTGTCACAATGGAACCTACCATTAAATGACCAAATACAGGCTTTTCAGCATAATTCAAACAGTCAATAATTATATAACAAAACCATTCATGAAACAGTAATCTAAACAGTGCAAAATATAATATAATCAAAGATGTCCAACTTGACATTGAGAAATGCTGATCAGTTTACATTATTTAGTGTCTCTTGTCTAAATCTATGTCAGTGTGGTTTTGTTTGTTTAAACAGTAAATATATGATGATATTGGATATTTTAGTGTGCAGGACAGAAATTCTCAAAATTATTCTAATTTAAAGAGATAGCTCATTCAAAAATGAAAATTCATTTACTTACTGTCATGTTGTTCCAAACCTGTATGAATTTCTTTCTTCTGTTCAACACAAAATAAGGTATTTTAAATAACAGTTGCCGGTAGCCATTGACTTCCATAGTATGGAAAAAATACTATGTAAGTCAATGGCTACCAGCTGCTGGTTGGTTATCAACATTCTTCAAAACATCTTATTAAACCGTTTGAAACCAGCATACAAAATCACTGTCGCTGGACGTTTGATTGTGACAGCTAGCCCCGGTTTCCCCTGTACTGATAGCTGACTTCTCTATATCGAAGGTCTTTATATTTCAAAGGACTTTAGGCAGTACATACGTGCCTTTTTATGCCAGAGAGAAGAGATCAGAGATGATCGTGCTCTAGGCGGCTAAAGTGTTGCTTCTGAATGTCACAGGTTTTGTTATGGTTTGCGGCTGCGGTAAAACCCGAGCTCCCCTTCTACGCATTTAATGTCCACAGTGGTTTTAAGACCTTCATTTAGTATCTGGCTCTAAAGACAGATGTTCTGCCCGCTGACTCCCATCTGCTTCTTTGGTTTGGCTGTGCCGCGATCATCTAATGCTAGCAGCAAGCGTTGCCCTTTACTCGCCCCCTCTAGTGTTCCAGCAGCACTTCTGAGCCCGAACAAACTCCACAGCGCTTCCAGAATACATGTGTAATCCTGCTATATATGCATTGACAAAGAAAATGGATTTAAATGCATTGCATACTTGGATTTGGGTTTGGATTTGCACATATTTGCTCACAACGAACAATGCTTTTATCATTTTGATTTGAAGATGTTACCACTTTTCTCTATATTGAAAGCTTGTGTTAGATTTGGATGCGAGACGGTTTTTCCATAGCTGTATTTAGGATTTGGAAGTTCAGAACAGAAGCACATTACCACTCAAATACAGTTAGGCTGCTTTTGTTTTTCCTGAACACAACTGCTTGATTGTTTATATCACGGCAAAATATAAACTATATCGTCATTTTCACCCACCAATATATTTATATAGTACTTTATCCACACAGGTACAGTATACAAACAAAAGCAATGTGTACAATATAGCAGATCTCAACTGCTTGATTCACTATATTGTCACAAATTGTAAATTATGTTATTGGCCAGCGATATATTAATGTTGTACATTCAACTCTACACATACATTCAGTATACACATGTAAAATGTATACCGCTTGATGTAAAGTACAAATATAAATGCTTGATGATTTATATCATCACAAACCTACATTATTGGCCATATTGGCAATATTTTTGTATGTGTTCTTGTATTTAGTACATCCAAATTGATTTGCATACATAAATTATGCATGTAATAAAAAAAGCAATGTACACGTGTGTGTGTGTGTGTGTGTGTATATGTATATACAGTATACAGTGGTGTGAAAAATTGTTGGCCCCCTTCCTGATTTTTAATTTTTTTGCATGTTTGTCTCACTTGAATGTTTCAGATCATCAAACAAATTTAAATATTAATCAAAGATAACACAACATGTAGTTTTTAAATGAAGTTTTTTATTATGAAGGGAAAACAAAATCCAAACCCACATGCCCTGTGTGAAAAAGTGTTCACCCCTAAACCTAATAACTGGTTGGGCCACCCTTAGCAGCAACAACTGCAATCAAGCGTTTGCGATAACTTACAGTGAGTCTGTTACAGCGCTGTGGAGGAATTTTGGCCCACTCATCTTTGCAGAATTGTTGTAATTCAGCCACATTGGAGGGTTTGAGAGCATGAACCGCCTTTTTAAGGGCATGCCACAGCATCTCAATAGGATTCAGGTCAGGACTTTGACTAGGCCACTCCAAAGTCTTCATTTTGTTTTTCTTCAGCCATTCAGAGGTGGACTTGCTGGTGTGTTTTGGATCATTGTCCTGCCGTAGAACCCAAGTTTGCTTCAGCTTGAGGTCACGAACAGATGGCCGGACATTGTCCTTCAGGATTTTTTGGTAGACAGCAGAATTCATGGTTCCATTTATCACAGCAAGTCTTCCAGGTCCTGAAGCAGCAAAACAGCCCCAGACCATCACACTACCACCACCATATTTTACTGTTGGTATGTTGTCCTTTTTCTGAAATGCTGTGTTACTTTTACGCCAGATGTAATGGGACACACGCCTTCCAAAAAGTTCAAATTTTGTCTCGTCAGTCCACAGAGTATTTTCCCAAAAGTCTTGGGGATCATCAAGATGTTTTCTGGCAAAACTGAGACGAGCCTTTATGTTCTTTTTGCTCAGCAATGGTTTTCGTCTTGGAACTGTGCCATGCAGGCCATTTTTGCCCAGTCTCTTTCTTATGGTGGAGTCATGAACACTGACCTTAACTGAGGCAAGTGAGGCCTGCAGTTCTTTGGATGTTGTTCTGGGGTCTTTTGTGACCTCTTGGATGAGTCGACGCTGCGCTCTTGGGGTAATTTTGGTCGGCCGGCCACTCCTGGGAAGGTTCACCACTGTTCCATGTTTTCGCCATTTGTGGATAATGGCTCTCACAGTGGTTCGGTGGAGCCCCAAAGCTTTAGAAATGGCTTTATAACCTTTTCCAGACTGATAGATCTCAATTACCTTCTTTCTCATTTGTTCCTGAATTTCTTTGGATCTCAACATGATGTGTAGCTTTTGAGGATCTTTTGGTCTACTTCAGACAGGCCCTATTTAAGTGATTTCTTGATTGTGAACAGGTGTGGCGGTAATCAGGCCTGGGTGTGGCTAGAGAAACTGAACTCAGGTGTGATAAACCACAGTTATGTTTTAACAGGGGGAGGGGAGGGGAGGGGAGTTATACTCCAATAATCTTTGTTTTATATATATATATATATATATATATATATATATATGCAGTTTAAATTTTTTAATTTACGTAGCTAAAAAAATTATTTTATAAATAATATAAAATTTCCTTTTAATAAATAATTTAATAATAATTTAAATAATATTTTAATAATTTAAAATATAATTTTAAGTAGCAGTTCCTCTTATCAAGCAGCAATTTGATCATCCGCACCTGCATGCACTTTGTAGGCTATCCCGAGTTTTGCATGCAAAATTACAATTGATTATTCCCGTTTGGCAGAAGAGCTGCTAGAAGACACAGCCCACATGACTCGACACAGGCCGCCCTCGCACCTCACTGTAATACCCGCTGCACACCCAGATAAATAAATTTTGTGGCGCATATGCTCACTAGCCCACCTGTCACTTTAATAAGCGAATGTCATAGCTGTGATTTGGCTGTAAATGGAGGTAAGCCCCCATCACCTCGCCTCACAAAGGAGCTACAGCACGCCGAGGTATTTTCTCTATAGCATTCCTTACGCATGTCGTCACCTAAAGAAGCCCCCTTTGCGGGGATTTACTGACTGCTTTTGTGCCGGCGTTTTCCCAGGCTTATCACCGGGTACACTCATCTAAAGCAGCACTGCAGGACGCTGTGTCAGCCACTTCTGTGTCTCCTGCCACTTCCTGTGCTTTGACGTACCAAAGGCAAACTTTTTGAATTGATAATATATGTGTCCGTGTGTGGCGTGTAATGGAGTAACAGTAGGTCTTTCGTCAGGGAAAGGCTAAAATTAGCTCACAGTCCTGACAAATGAAGGCCTTTCCAGCAGCAGACTGTGGGAAAAGGTCAAATTGCTTATTGATACTGTACAGCACAATAGCCATCAGCTAAAGTAAACACACGCTAGATCTCAGAGCTTTTGCAAGAGGGACATTTAAGGGACATATGACATATTTGTGCTATATTTACCAGTATATCGAATGTAGAGTTCAGAGTCTAATTTCTTATTGGATGAGCTGCATTTGAAAATGCTGTTAAATCCAATAAATGCACATTTGTGATTGTACACACTATATTATATTTGCTTGACAACTGTAAACAGCCTATAGTTAGACTAATGTGGACAATTAACAGTTTACAATTAACTCTAAATTTAACCATCCTCCCATCTTTCTATCTATCGTTCTGTCTATCATTCTATCATTCCATCTATCTATCTATCTATCTATCTATCTATCTATCTATCTATCTATCTATCTATCTATCTATCTATCTATCTGTCTGTCTGTCTGTCGTTCTATCGTTCGATCTATCGATCTTTCTATCGTTCTGTCATTCTATCTATCGTTCTATCATTCTATCTGTCTTTCTGTCGTTCTATCGTTCTAACTATCATTCTGTCTATCCTGTCTATATACCGTTAGTTTTAAATCAATTTCCATCCATCCATCCATCCATCCATCCATCCATCCATCCATCCATCCATCCATCCATCCATCCATCCATCCATCCATCCATCCATCCATCCATCCATCCATCCATCCATCCATCCATCCATCCATCCATCCATCCATCCATCAACTGTCAGTTCACATGAATCACTTGAAAACCCAGAGTATTTTCCGTCAGTTTTATTAAAGCAGCTGTATACCACAAACAAGCATTTTCATAGCCTCTTAATGATTTACAAACTAAGCTCAGGGGTTCACATTTGAAAGATTGGTTTTGGCAAGAGCGATAGTAATTCAATTTTGCGAGCCGTGTTTACGACATAACCGTGAATGCTGACATCTCGAGAGCTCTCTTCCGCCTTTCAGACGGTACTCAGAGAGCAGAAATGTATAGGACAGCTTTCGACGGAACAGAAAACAACTTTCCAGAAAGTGTACTTGAAGTAGTTGAGGTTTTGTGAGGTCACATCCATTTTTTCCCCCCTCTCTCTCCCATGTTATTTCATGGCTGCGCGGCTCTCTTCTTTTTAATTCTTTTCATCTCATTGTAGCCCCCTGTGTTTGAAAGTCTAGGTCAATAAGGATGGGCACATTGCGAATTTCATGATCTGTGTAGTGGAACAAATTGAAAGCAAAGCCTATATCAATCACGTTGAAGGCAGGGTTAATTGTTCCTGCTTCACAAGAACTGTGGACAGATAAAGGCGTAATGAAACACTTATGCCTCTGATGTGGGCACTCCTCAGGATGAAATGATCAAAAACAAAACAAATGTTTACTCATATAGTAATTACTTCGGTGCAAAAGTCAAAGAATGAGAAACACACTTTGATGTGCGTGTCCTTGAAAGAGCCTGATTTATTCCACCTGCATTCTGTGCCCTTCAACTTTCGTTATGTTATGATTTTTCCTGCATGGCATTGTGGGTAATCTCTCATTCTTACAGGAGATACATGCTGCATTGTGATCTTGGCTTGCTTGGATCATGGATTGCATTCTTGGAATTGTTTATTTGCATGTTAATTTTATAAACCCAGAATGAAATGGTAAAATGTAGAAAGTTGTAAGAAAACAAATCACAAACGCGTTCATGCATATTTATGCATAATATGTCCTGGTTTCAATGTGCAGTTTTCATATTCCAAGGAAAAAAAAATTCATAATCTTTCATAATATTTAATCAGAATGTAAATAAAGAATTAAAACAGATTGCGAAATTTGTTTCAAGTTGACCTTTAACTGATAATTATTGTTATTTTTATGTTCTATTATTATAGATTGTTCACCTATTTATATTTAATTTTTTAAATATACCTTTATTTACAGTATATGTTTCATTCTTAAATTTTAATTCATAGTCTTAGTACGTTGAAATAAATCTAGTAATTTAGTCTGGCTGCCACATTTTTTTTTTCTTTTTCATCTTCATCAGATGGATTCATTTTTTTTAATTAAATTTGTTAATTTTTTTTTATAAATGTTTAATTTTTTTTTGAGAAATGTGCTTTGATGTGTGTCCTTAAAAGGGCCTGTATTATTCCACCTGCATTCTGTGCCCATCAACTATTATGTCATGATTTTGCTGCACGGCATTGTGGGTAATCTCTAGTTCTTACCAGAGAATCTGGATTTGAGCACAAAAACTGCACAAAATAGCAGATACATGCTGATTGTGATGCAGACTTAAGTAGAAAATCTTAGCTTGCTTGGATCACGGATTGCTTTCTTGGAATTGTTTACTTGCATATTTATTGCATAAACCCAGAATGAAATGGTAAACTGCAGAAATTTGTAATAAAACAAATCGCAAATGCGTGCATGCATACATAAGCGCGCTCGGGTAGGGTCGTGCATGCATACAGATCGCGCACATACTCAGACACACGTGTATGTATATTATATATACGTTCTCAGTATTTAGTTAATTGAACTCTAAAGTCCATGACAGCTATCACAACACAGTGGGTAATTCTGAAAATTAATGAGAATGATAATTCTTAAAAGACTGTTCCAGACTTTGCCCAAACTCATTAACTAAATCTCTCATTTAAATACATTCTAAAGACTTTCGGGAAAAAGAGAGAGGGGGAAAAACATTATTGCTATGTAAGCATTAACCCGATTTGAAAATGCTGAGATGCAGAATTTTATGGAAGACTGGAAGTCTATCAGTCTGTATTCTCAAACTGAAATCCTGCGCTAAACTCATCTATCTGCTATAATACCGGACGATAAACCTGGTCACATGGTGAAGGAAAACAATCCATTGCCTCTGCCGGTTTATTTGTCCGGGGTATAAATTTAGTTTCGAGTTGTTGATCTTAGTTTATTGTAAATCCTCTGTGACCCTCACATGTAAGCGGATCTCTTCCTTTGGCTTTAAACCATAATAGTTATCGAAAGACCTCAAAACCAGATTCAGTTTTGTGGTATTTATTCAGTTAAGCTGTAAGTAACATGTTTTTTCCTCTGTTTATGTAGGTAAAACTGTTCACATGGCCACTAAACATTTCAGTGGGTAAAAGACAGTGTGACATAAAGACATTTTTAGAGAACATAATGCTTTATAAAGTCTATTTATTATTATAAAGATTTCCCTTAATAAAGTAAGTTATACAATGGAGAAAAAAGAGGCAAGAAACATCAACTTAAACATGAAATTTTTAACTGAAACTGAAATATTTTGTTGTAAAACATTCCAATAATCTTTGTTTTATTTACAACTTTGGTTAAACTTTAAATAAACTGTATTAACAGTTTCCTTTGCTTGACTTGGAGAAATTTGTCTTAGTCTAGCACATTATCCTTCCAGTGCTGATGATGTTGTAGTTTTATAGAGGCTGTAAAGAGCTCCTGAAAGCTAAAGCTAATGTTTCACGTTGTTGTTATCATCTGATAGAGTCAGATAGATGTTATGCATGATATTTGGCTCGTTCCCTCTTTCTCCTCACAGAAATTACTGCTCAACTTCCTCTGTTCTATGCAATTCTCTTCTGTCTTTACCTAAGAGACAAAAACTGAAATTCTGTACCTCAGAGACAGAAGAAGTGTCAGTGGTTAAAAATGTGGATAATCGAAAGGTTGGGGTTTGCCGGTCAGGTCTGCGGAGGGGTGGGAATGAACGCGGGGAATTGGAGATCTGCTCAGGTCGTGATCTCGGCCCAGTATCGATATCAACCCTCGTTTCTGTGTTGCCACAGGAATCTGATAACTAGAATTGGCAAATTTTGGATATTAAAAAAGTTTTTCAGATTTCAAATACTTTCTTTGACTCCTAAAATCATGTAGAAACATGCATGAGTTAAAGAGATAATTCACCAAAAATAAAGATGATGTCATGATTTACTCACCCTCATGTTGGTCCAAACCTGTACGAGTTTCTTTCTTCTGTAGACAGGAAAAGGAGCTGCTTAGCCGTACAAACTGCTGTTGCCGTGCAAGTGAACAGTAGTCCATATGACTTCTGCCTTATATTTTAGCTCTACTGAAGCCATATGATGATGAGAATTTGTTTTTCAGTCTGTTTGCCACACAAAGGTTTCATATAATGTGGAATATAGCTGGGTATTCATATTGTTTATACTTTATTTATGGTGCTTTTTGCCATTTTTGTAGCTTGAGAACAACAATCATCATTCAGTTTCATTGTATTGACAAGAACAGCATGAATACCTGGCCTAACATCTTCTTATGTGTTTCACAGAAGAAAGAAAATACATGTTTTGCATGACATGATGGTGAGTTAGTGATTGCACAATTTTCTTTTTTTGTGCAAACTATTCCTTTAATGCTTAATCTAAACTAATACATACAGTTATAGACATACCAAAAAAATATTGCCACGTAAGGATTATAATATAATATAATTAAAACCTGCCTTTTTTCTCAGGCTTACTCATAACTTGGTTTTATTTTGTATGCATCTATTAAATGCTAGGGGTTGTAGTTTTGGGATGTAGCAGGTTATGACTATTTTTTGACCATTGTAAATTTTTGTTTTTATTATTCTTTTAAGTTATCGAATTGAATACTTGTTGGTTCTGTTTTATTATGTGTGTAATTTGCTCTGCTTGTGAAGCACTTTGGTCAATATTCGTGTTGTTTTAAGGTGCTATATAAATAAATTTTGACCTTGACCTACATAAATTTATTTAATATATAAATAACATATTTTTCTGATATATATACATGCATGTGTGTGTGTATTTATATATACATAATAAATATACACAGCACACACAACTATATTATGTAAACAAAAACTTTTATTTTGGATGCGATTAATCACGATTAATCTTTGACAGCACTAAATATAATATAATATAATCATAGACATTCCAAAAGAAATTGTTGCTGAGTAAGGAATATAATATAATAATGTAATATAATATAAACATTTTTATTTTTGATATTTTACTATATTTTAATATTTTAAAGTGGATTGTTCATTTAAAAAAAACAAACCAACCAAGCCTCAAATAGCATCGTGTAAAGATGACAGGAAGTGCAGTATTGGCAGTTAAGATGGTGTAAATGTTGGACTTGTTCATCTTGTGGTCAGACTAAGTCTTTGAGTGAGCGGGAGAGCGGCTGAGAGAAGGAGAGAGAGAGAGGATGGAAAGTGTGCTCCAGGCCAGGACTGAGGGAGCCTCTGGCTCAGTGTGTGTGCTGAGATCTTCCTCTGAACTCTCTCTCCGCTGTCAGATGTGTGTCTCGCCCAGCAGTCTTGATTTACCCCTTCAGTGCCCGCTCAAACCCGTCTGAGAAATCCCCACAGAGCGCGGACCTCTCCAAATCACTGCGGTGCCTCAAAAAAAGTAATAAACTCATATTAGCTGTCTGTCTGTGAGGAGCAGATGTTAAACTCGTGTGTCCAGGAAGTTAGTTGTATACAAATGTTTATGCTTTTTTATAGCGACAGCTTTAAGACCGTCTCCATTTGTTTCCAAAGCTTTTTTAAAGAGGCCATATCCTACACTTTATGTTTTCGTTAAAGACTGCACCATTTTTTTTTTTTTTTACTGTGTTCCGCCATGTTTTGCAACTTTATCTTGAAGACTTCTAAATAACCACAAATCTCCATAAACGGTCTGAATGGATTAAAGTGTGTCTGCATAGTTTAGCAAATTTCCCATTATGAGTCAACATGAAATGAAAATTTACCATAAAATGTACTATGTCCTCATTTTATTGTGCACACTTTTCATATTTCAAAAACAATGTTTCATAATCTTTCATAACATTCCAGTCAAAATTTGTTTTATGTTGAATTTAACTAATGATTATTACTATTTTTATAAATTCTATTATTATATGTTGTGTTATATTTTTATTTAAAATATAATTTTTTATGTTTAATATTCAGTTATCTTGATAAATTAAATAGTTTGAGTAATTTAATCTGGCTGCCTTTTTCTTTTTTTTGCATCAGCTAATTTTTATATTTGAGTACTTTTTATATATATATTTTTTGTTTTATTATTATAAAAAATATTATAAAAATGTCTTTATATTTTTTTTATTTTTTAAGATAATGTAAATATTTTAAGCATTTTAGTCTGTCAGATTCTTTTTTGCATTGGCTGATTTTTATATTATTTTTAAATTGTATTATGTTTAATATTGTTTAAATTGTTAAAAAAAACTGAAGTAGTTTGAGTAATTGAATCTTTTGAATTTGATTTTTATTTATTTATTTTTTTTGCATGAGCTGATTTTTATAATTTTGTAATTTTTTTTGTGTATATATTTCTTGAATTCAGTAATCTTAGAAAACTGAAGTAGTTTGAGTAATTTAGTCTGTCAGATTCATTTTGCATCAGCTGATTTTGGTATAATTTTGTAATTTTTTGTTTAATTGCATTATTCTTGAATTCATTAATCTCAGAAAATGTAGTAATTTAGTGTGACTGCCACAATTTCTTTTTTCGCATCCGCTGAACTTGGAGAATAAAGCCCACAGACATGCGGCAGAGAGATGCGTCACGAGCAAATGGTGAAGGGTTAAAAGAAATCAGTGGGGGACGGAGCTGTGTGTCAATATTTGGACAGTTACTGTGTAGCGCAGCAGATGAACGCAGCATCTGCTGTGTGCGGGAGGGTTTCTGGATGAGTGTGAACAGAGAGGGGGGTGGGTTATTGTGAAGGCTGGCACACAGTATGCGCCCAGACACATTCCACAGGAAGTCCTGCGATTCCGCTGGCGTGCGCGCCCGCTATTCATCATAAATATTTTAGCAATATCATACCCCAACCATGCCCCAGTCATTTTGCCAAGTGAGGGGAAAACATTTAGCTTTTTCTCTCTCCCGCTCTCTGATGCCTTGTAAATTATTTTTCATGCTGCAAATGTCAGTGTATTTATTTTTCCATGAGCTGCATCATTAGATATAACAAGAATAATCTTAAAAATCTCACTTCAGCAATGTATAATCTGACGCTTCACTTCAAAGCCAGACTGTTTACCATATCAAGGCGATGCTGTCAGAGAGTATTTCTCTATGCTTGTTTACTATGAAATTGGCAAAATTGTCAGGAATGGAAACAGAGAACATTTTTGTTACGTTGTGATGCTCATTAAAATGGATCTTCTCTCTCCCCCATGGCCTTGTGCTCGCGCTAATGTTCTTCCGAGACCGTTTCCAGACACTTACAGCATTTTGTATTCCTCCGTCTCGCTTTGTCTCGGTTTAACCCTCGCGCGTGCATATATTGTCCTTCCTCTGATGTGAATCTGTTAATGAGTTCTCTGACAAATACAGTAATGGCCTTTCACTTTCGCATTTGGTGTACGGAAAGAGGCTGTCTGTTGGAATTACGTCCTGCTCCGTTGAAGGAAAATGGCTCGTATCCTCAAAGGTACAGAAGTGGCGATGGCACTGCAAACGCTTTGCTGTGTGAGAGCTCTGTAGACGTCTTTGTGGGAATTCCTTATTAAGACTTTAAACGGGACATATCATGGAAAACAAGATTTTCCTTGCTCGTTTGAAATGGAGTTTGATGTATTATTCCGACATACTGTACCTCCTCCCTAGCGCACCTAGAAAGTTTATTGATTTAAATGGTTTTCCACATAACTCCCGTCTGGGTTTCAACACACTTTGACCTCTACGTTATATTTTTTAAAAGGAAGTTTTAAAAAAGTTGCACGCAAAACGGTGAAAATGCTGAACTGAAATTGCAAACAAAACAGGAGCCAGATTCACAAAACATTCTTAAAGGAATAGTTCACCCAAAAATGAAAATGTACTCACCCTCAGGCCATCCAAGATGTAGATGAGTTTGTTTCTGCATCAGAACAGATTTGGAGAAATTTCATCATTTGTTCACCACCGGATCCTCTGCAGTGAATGGGTACCGTCAGAATGAGAGTCCAAACAGCTGATAATAACCCTACTAAAGGTAATCCACATGATTCCAGTCCATCTAATAACATCTGTTTTGGACTGTTTTCACTTTAAAACATTGCTTGAGTGGTCGCCGATAGCCCTGTGGATAGCCCAATCGAGCTTCAGGACAAACAAACACAAAGCGCACGTGAAAGTCAGTGTGCATCGCGAGTTTCGTGCATCTAATAGTACTGCATTCCAAACGGTATAAATGAAAGCATATCTAAAGTAAAACACGGCGGGTGGAAGCACACACTTTCAAGCAATATGCACGTGTCTCACAAAGCAAATTCTGTGCAATGAAGCCCGCCGTGTCTCTAGCGCGCACATGCCATATGCGGGGGAAAAAAAAACAAGCTCAGAATCAATTCTGAAATATTCAGAATCGATTCAGAATCGTTGAAGAGAGAATCGCGATGCATTGAAGAATCGATTTTTTTCAACTGTTGTTGGTGTAAAAAAAACCTTTTCTAAGTGTGCCTGAGAGAGAAAAATACACAAAAAGTGCAAAAATGTAGAATATGTCTCCTTTGACATTCTCAGATGTTGCATTTCAGACGGCGTCTTTTTTTGCTGAAAAAGCCAAAAGTGTTCCCACACACGAATGCTCTTTGCAGGTATTGAGAAGCCCACAGCGGGTCTGAGACGTCTGTTCTCTGTAGGCCGCGGCTGAAGAGGCTTAGCTGCATTTTTGTTCTCTGGCTCTGGGCAGCGTCTGAACAGCTTCCCTGTATCTCTCTCTCCAGCAGTCAGAGAGCACATAGAGACGCCACCAGTGATGAATGGGGCACCTTGTCAGTTAAAATGAAAATTCTTAGCCGGATGATAGCTTCATATTAATGCCTGTTTTATGGATTGGAGCAAGTTGTCTGAACAAGATGAATGTGGGTGATGAGAGGAGAGATACAAAATAAAACGGCTCCTGTACCTTCATCAGGAGAGCGGGCCTTTGGGTGTGGCTTGTCGCACTGGACAGCGACACATGCTCTTTCCTGTCTGTGTAGAGCCTAACAGGAAGTAAAACCCCATCAATGTTCTCCATAGTGGTATTGATTTTTAGTTGATCCTTTCAAGACAGACGCACTGTGAGCTCAGAGGTTGTTAAATTATTGCGTATGCATCTATATACGCCACAAGTCAGTGCGATTTCAATGTTTAATTGTCAAATTTCCAGTAAAGAACTACAGTATCCACATTCCAGAGAAAACAGTGTTACCATGGAAACGGAAATTTCTACTAAAGAACTCAGCAGTGACTGTTCAATCTCATAAAGCATTGCGAATAATGTAACTGACTTTTATTTTATGCTTATTTATCCCTCATAGCTCTTTATTTTTTTATGGATCCAGGTATCATATTTTGGTGCCTGCATTAAATAAAATTGACAAAAGTGATTTTATATACATTGAAATCATAGTAAATGCACGTTAAGAGATTACTGTTTCAAATAACTTTTGTGAAAATATGGGTTAAATAATGTTCTGTTGTCATTCAGATATATTTATGTAAAAATGTAGAAACAGCATAGTTATTCTGACCTGTACCTATAAATATATATGAAATAAAAAGTGTTCATACAAAATTTTGTTATATTTTAAATGAAAAACTAAAAAACTTGTTGCTGACAAATGTGTAAAAACTAGTGATTTGAAGGACAGAGGCAAAGATTGGCAGACTTTTTAAATAATTATAAATAAATTATAAATATTTTTTATTATTAATTAAATTTTCAAGGGTGACCGTAAAGATATTTCTGAAGGATCATGTGACAAAAAATTTGCTTTGTCGTCACAGGAATTAATTATATTTTAGAATATATTAAACTAGAAAACCGTTATTAATAATAACGATTATTATTATTTTATTTATATTATTTATTTTTACAAGTTTTAGTTTATTTTTTAATTACATTTTTTATGTATTTTGATCAAGTAAATACAGCCTACATTTTATATAACCATTATCTTTTTCAGATTACGTTTTTTTAATGCTTTATAGGGTGAGTAGATTATTCCCTCATAAAAATTTACGTTTACAGTTTTGTATCTTTATTTCTTGTTTTCATATACTGTACTTTTTTCTTTGAATCAAAGTTTCTAATGTTGTGATTCATCTCAGAGCAGATTTTGATTTGTGGCTTTGAGCTCTTTATTGAAGAATTTTTAAGAATCTCAATGGAGAAAATGAATGGAAAAAACACTTCCTGGAACATCCTGGAAAATCGAGCCGGTGGCAGAGTGCAAGTCCTATCACATGCGGCCGTTTCATCAGCGTCTATTGCCGTTAGAAGTCCATCTCCCTCCTTTTCTGGCGCGCTCACTCTCTCTTTTTTGTGCTCTTTCTGGGTGCTTCTCTCCGTTTCTCTGGTTTGGCTGCAGCTGAAAGCGTTAAGTGTTGTTCTCTCTGAGGTCTGTCCCCGACTGGCTCGCACTCAAAGCTTTAGCGATCTGTTCAGACACATTCAATTCACACAAGCTCAGTGTGCTGTCAAAGCAATGATATTGATTCAGGAAAAAAGAGAAAAATCTCTCGTTTTCCTCCCTCTAATTTTAATGTTTACATCTTGTTTTAATCCTCATGTCTCGTTTGAAATAAATTCCATCCATCCATCCATCCCTCCTCTCCCCAAACAAATCGGTAATTACGTGGCCGTGACATGAAATGGACCTGCAGTGAGCAGACACATGAAAGAGGGGATGGAACGCGAGCCGAGGGCTTGGACGCGACCGCAGCGAGAGGTCTTTGAGAGAAAAAGAGACGACTTGAATGTAGAGAGGGAGGGCTGAGAGCAGAGGGCACGAGAAATAGAGACAGAGAGAGGATTGCAAGCCTTGGCTGGTTGCTAGTGGCCATGAGCTGATGCGTTTCAGCATCACGGCGCAGGAAGCTTTACATTCAGCTCAAGTGTTGGAGGTAAACATTGCTCAGGTTTCGTTATCGTCTGATCTGGCCCTATCTTTTTAGACCTGAAAATTCATGGTTTTTGTATTACAGACAGAATGCATAAAAGTAAAACAAAAAAACTATCATACCTTTATATAACAAATGTTTAGTTATTTACTTTTTTCTGTTTTCAACTGGTTTCTCGCCATGAATATAGTCGTGGCAGCTGGAATGCTGCTGAATTATAAATGATCGATCAGTCGTGTATTACATTATGTATAGTCTGAGTACAAAAAATATTTATTATTATAATTATTATTGTTATTATTATTATTATTATTATTATTATTATTATTATTATTACTTGGAATACAAAATAAATTGGTCAGTATAGTTATCTATTAGTAATACTGAAGTATTATAAAAATGTACATTTTACCATTAAGAAGATAATGCAAGAATTTATTTTTATTTCATGTATTTGAGTTTAGACTTTTTCTATGCCATGTTTTATTTTTTAAACAAGTTAACTGTAGTCAACCAATGTTTTTTTTCTTTTAAATAGTTTTTTTCTTCTGATGCAAATGCTGATATTGAGAGCAGTGAGTGTGGCTGATGGCTGATATACAGTTAATATTACAATTTAATGATGGCAAATAAAATGTACACAAAATTATAGCTGTTTTTAATGCATTATCTGTCAAAATCCATAAAATTATTTCAAATAAAAATTTTGAATTTTTCTTTTTTTTGGTTACTTTTTTGGCGTTTCCACCATTTCGTCAAAAGTAGTTAATTTGCCTTTATCGGTAGAATCACTAACGTTTGGTGTTGATTTGCACCAAAATTAACACTGTATTATTTATTTATGAATTTAGTTAATTACTAATTAACCTTTTTTACACTTTCACATTGTTGTTATGATATTGGTATGTTTAGGTCAAAATAGCAGATAATAACATTTTTTTTCGTTGATTTCATTGTGCTTTTTCAGATTTCAAAAGTATTAAACACTTTTTTTTTTTTTTTGTAATTTGTACTCGATTTTAAAGTGTTTTGATGCTTTATTTCACTTTAAGTATGCAATTTCACCAAGTGTTAATGATCGTTTTGTTCAAAACAGTTGGATGAAATGGTATAGATTTATAATACTGGCCATTGTTCACCTGTTGGATATCAGTTGTCGGCTATAGTAGATACAATTATTGGTACAATCGTCTCTAATTATTACACACTACTTCTAAAATTGAAGTTATAAAGCTACAATGATTTGAAGTGATCTGGGCATTGATAAATATTCTCTGCTCTTGTATTATATACTTCTCTCACATAGAAACAGAATAAGTTTTGTTTGACCAAAGGCCTGGAGGTTTGGAGCAGTTCTCTGAGGGTTTGCTGCTCACTGCTCGTGTTAATGATGCTTGCGCTGACTGAAAAGTGACGCCAAAGGGGTTTTAGGCCTTTGTGGAGTCTAATTATTGTTCTCTAGAGCTGATTTTTAACCACACTACCACTTTATGATATATGGAGGACAGGCAGCCTAGAATTTGTTTTCAGAAGAGAGCAAATCTCCCCATGGAAATCCGTCAAATGACAGCAACTTTCAGGGAATTGTGGGATGTCTGTAGACTCATGAACACAGAATCTCAAGCTGGAACAAGTGTTCTGGTCTCTAGCAGTACGTGTGTGGAAACCCACGAGTGATTTCAACTGATGATGTCACTTCCTGCTAACCTTTTGCATAACTGCAGTCTCATTGTCACTGATAAATGCGCCTCAACTCTCGTTCCCTACTTGAAACACGTGATATCGCCTCCGTCTCGCCGCTGTAATCTGTTCTGTTCATCAGCAACAGAATGAATTGATCCAATCAAAAGAGTTCATCGGTGATGTCACACGATCGATCGCTGTTTTCACCCTCTGAGTCTCATCTCGGCTCGTCCTGGCTCTGGACTGCCTTTTCCGTCTGTCTGTCATCTACTTCATGCTCACTGCTTTATGTCGTCTGTCTTCCTCTAAATCCCTCTTTCTTCTTCAGACCACTCTGACCTCTCATCTTCCCGCAGCCGATCCATTTGTATTTATTATTTTAGCCTAGGACGGACGTCTCATTGAAATATGGTGTCTGCAGGTCTTTCATGTTGCCCCGGCCCGTGTTTTATCTAAGTAATGTGCGTCGTGTCTTTTGCTTTCTCTGCTTTTCTTTCATGCTGCATTAGACTGAACAAGGACGGCCAATGAAAAAACACATCCAGTGTTCCTGCATGCTTACATTTCTCTTTTAATGCACTAATTCAGACATGATTTTGGTAGAAAATGCAAGGAGGAAACGTTTACCAATATTAATAGTTGTTATTATACATCTATATTGTTTTTTTCATCTTTTAAAAAAACAAATCAACACTAAATGACCCAATGACATTTATTAAAAATAATATTTTTTTTATTTTGGGTCCATCAAATTTTGAATTAAATTAGAAAATAATCAAATCAGATGTTTGTACAAAGTTGTTTTGCTCAGTGTGAAATATATTTTTGTTCAAAGATGTAGATTTTATAGATTTCATAAGGGCTGTTTTCTTTTTGACTATCAGTAATCTGCCAGTATTATAATAATTATTGATTATTGATCAAAATTAATTTTTGGTCAGTGTTTTCATTTTGGCTATTGATAATTGGCCATTATTATAATAATTATCGGCTATTGATCAAAATTTATTTTTGGTGCAAAATTAAATTTTGGTCATTGTTTTCATTTTGGTTATCAGTAATTTACCATTATTATAATAGTAGCTTCTATTGATCAAAATAAATTTCTGGTGCATTGCTATGTATGTATGTATGTATGTGTATGTGTGTGTGTATATATATATATATATATATATATATATATATATATATATATATATATATATATATATATATATATATATATATACATATATATATATATATACATATATACATACATACATACATACATTTTTTTAATATATATATATATATATATATATATATATATATATATATATATATATATATATATAAATAAATAAAATTACACACAAAATGAATTTTATTTCTTTATTTTTTAATTTTATGTCATGTACAGTATGCCTGTTTTTGGATAATCCAGTGAATTTTCTTTATACAAAATTAATTGCATTGTCCAAAAATGGGCAGTAATTATAACAATTATAATAATGGGATACTTTATATGGGATTTAATATGGGATACCATTAACATTATATAAAATAACTCATATTTTGATGTGAGATTTTTGCTAAATGATTTTGAAAAAAACAAACAAACAAACAAAAAAAACTACTTTTGTTTGAATTCTTCCATAGAAGTAGAGTATACTGTATGATCAGGAAACAATAAATCCTGAAATTAAATAAAAAATTGAAATAAATCCTTCCAATATCAGCCTAGATATGATTCCGATAATAGTCTGAAAGAACTTCAGTATTGATTGATACTGATAATGATGCATCCCTAATAAGCAACTACTGTAAGAGACAGAATGTAGACACAAAGTATGTCGTATCCACCTCTTTTCTTTCTCTCCTTCTTACGAAGGATCTGGCGCAGTTTCTTCCTGTTGTCCGCAGACCCATGTGATCCGGAGCGGAGGGGAAGCTGTCAGCATGTCTGATGCCTGTCAGAGACAGAGGCCGAGCGATGGATGCTCTCTTCTCATCCATCTGGCCTGCTGTATGTATATAGGTCAAAGACAATGGAGCATAGAGAGAGAGAACTCGGCCACTGATAAAGCGCGGCAGAAAATTAAATGTTAGCATATTGTGGTATCATAGAAAATGACAAATGACATGTGGTAATGGTCTTAAGCCGATAGCGACGCCTGCTTCCCAGCCACATTAATTCCAGCAGGCAGGTCCAGGATGCGGCTGGTGTTCTGTTCGGTGTGACCTGAGCTGGAGGTTCTGTAATAGACCGAGCGACTGCAGAGGAAAGCCAGTGGAGTTAGAAGATAAAGCAGGAAACTTTAAGAGGAGAGAGCAGATAAAATTCCTATTTATTTACATTTAAATAACTGTTTTTTTTTTCAGCTCCTCTCTTGGGCTTTAGAGTTTATTCTGTATGTTTTTCTTCTTTTTTCCCCCTCACTTGTTGTATTTATTTTCAAGAATACGTGACGCTTAGTAAGGAATGACATTGTTCTGGTGAAGCTGGCGGTAAGCAGGTGCTCCTTGCAGGTAATTCTGGCCAAGAACTGCCACTTAGACAGGAAGCTGCCGTCTGACCGACATGTACAGAGTCTAGCCGCAGTATGCCTGGGTGGTATGACTGTACATACAGTTTGACACTAAAAATATGTCAATGGGAAGTGATTCTGCTATACTGTCTCTGTGGTGAAACTTTAAAACTCTCAAACCAAGCAGAAAACTGTATTCTGCTCTGCAAACTGTCTCAGATGGGTGATTTCAGTGTAGACAGCATTGATCATACTGGGAGTGGTTTAGTTTTGTAACTGTAGGTTGTTGAAGATTCCCACATGCATGTATATTGCTCAATTTTTTGCCTGGAATGTCATATTCAATCACATTCATAAAACGTTACTTTACATGTTTGTATCTGTTTTTTATGTGTTATATAATGTTATATAAGACTGTTTTTTCCACTGAAGCCAGTGACTTTTCATTCATTTACGTTGAATAATCTTATCTTTTGACACCTGTTTAAAAAACTCAAATATTTAAAAAAAATAATATTTCTGGTTATATTATATCATATTATTACATTATATTACATTATATTGTATTATGTTAATATGATATTCATATGAATTTATTATGTAATAAAATAAAATATCATGCCTGCCATAGTTTTTAAACTATATTTCACAACTACCATTATATTTATATATATATATATATATATATATATGTATGTGTGTGTGTGTGTGTATGTGTGTAGATAGATAGATAGATAGATAGATAGATAGATAGATAGATAGATAGATTATTGTAATAACATAAAACATGATATTTAAAAAAAATCTAAAATTAATTTATTATAAAAATGATTACAAAAATGTTAAAACTATAAAAAGTTGAATTTAGAGTAAATATAACTAGGCCAATATTGTAAATTTTTTCACACACTGCTAACTGTCTTAAACATGCGTTTTCAAATATGTAAGATTCATTGGCATGAACTTTAAAGCAAATCCAGTGATGAGTTTCTCATCAGAAGCATTTATTGTACATAACCAGTGCATCATTGTGCAAAGACAGCCAATCAGATTGGAGCTTGCTGTTTTTCGAGAAAGCTCTTTTCAATTTTCTGTACTATATCCATCAAATGGTTGGTTAATGGTTTTTAGGTGCATCATCTGAAGGGGAAAACTAAGCTGTGCTATTATCTCACTTCATGAAAAAGGTTTGATGATAATGGAAACATCTCTGCAGTTCACTGCAGGAGAGCAGCACAAGTGCGTGTCAGCTGGTACACTGGGTTTGGTGAAGGTTCCTGGCATCTCAGAAATCAGCACAGTAAAAGCAGCAGGTTTATCAATTTGAGCTGGCCAACTGCACAGCTAAATGTATGTGAAAGTTAACAAATCCCTGAGGTAAATTGAGCCAGATTTCAGCTGTCTGTGTGAGACTACTGAGGTGCGACATGCTGGATTGAACCTAATGCCTGAGGCTAGTGCAATCAAACCGACAGTCGAAGACTCTCCAGTTCCCAGCTGGGGAGAATCTCAACCGCACGGCAAATGACTCACCTCAGAGCTGGGGGAGGAAGACGCGGTGACATTGTTTTTATCGACTATTAAAACACTCTGCCAGTGATAGCATTTATATATTCTTGCGTGCTAGAATTAAGGCCATGGCAGCATCCCAGTTCACATGCTATCAGTGGTATGTAGTATGCAGGATTAGTACATACTAAATCATAGTATAGCATGCTAGAGGTGACTGGAAGTCAGGAAGCTGCATTTGTGTTTTTTCTTCCAATATTGCAAAGTATTGAAAATATTGACAGTTACAGAAATGTAAATGTCACCGTTACATTTCTTTTTACTTTAGTAGAAAAATGGTGAGGTGGTTTTTAAATGGATGACCTTAAAATTTGAGTAGCTAACCATTTAAGTTACTGATTTGATCCTAATGCTTTCATGTAAATGCGACAGAAAAAAGTCAGTTTAAACCAGCCTAAAGTCTCCCAGGCCCTATTTGGACCTATTTTGGTCGTTTTAGATGGTTTTAGGGCAATTTTTAGCCGGATCTGGGGAGAAAATCAGCTGTGTGACCAGGAGAACACCATCTTAATCAGATTGGTGGACCAACTTAACCAGCTTAAATAAGCCAAAACACCTTAGGCTGGTTAAAACTGCTTTTTTCAAATTTTTGGATTATTCTACTGAATTTTATTATGAATTAATGAAGAGTATAGTTTGAAATCATAGAAGGATGTTTCATATGTTGTTTGTGTCATATGTTGTAGTTGGATTTTCCAACAAGGTTTAACTAGATTAGTCTAAGGTGGTTTTTCTGCATTGTGCGACGTCAGATTATGCATTAATCAAGTGGGAGATGAGTGTTTTCCAACCAGGGGTACGTGGTTCCAGATGATACTTGAAAAGATTTCGATTTTGCTTTGCTAAACCTATAGAAAAGAAGCTTAAGATAAAATACTATTAGGCCTGTGTTTTGTAGAGAATGTCTTCGCATTCGGTTCTTTTAAAGGAAATCTAATATAATGTTATAAGCAAATTTGAGGTTTGGATGAAGAAGTTCTAGAGCCTTCCTTATTGGGCTGCAGAGGCACATATGACAAAAAAAGTTGTTCTGTTTTTTTCCAGCATAAAAACATTCATTTAATTTATCTTTTAATTAATGAAAATTAAACAAATCTTATTTTATTGGAAAATAAAGGGGATTTAATATTACAATTAAAACATTGAAGACATTTATGATTATTCCTTAAAAATAAGGTTTTAATCATTTTAGTAGGCTATTACGTACATTCTACTGAACAATAGGAATATATTTCTGCCGCAGTGTCTACAATTGAAACCTGAACTTTTATTTTGACGGGTTGCCGTCAATATCTTTACATTTCTGTGTGTATATGATATGATGATAGGTTTACTCAAATGAAACGGTTAAATGCTCATGAAGTGACTCTCAGAGCAGTTCTGGATGTGTTGTTCATGTATTTATGTCCTCATTTAGTGAGGCGGCAGACGCTAATATCACCGCAAGCTTCACGCGCTTCTGTATGAGTAGTAAACATAACTGTGCATCTGCGCCATACATTAACACAGAGACACGCAGAATTCATATTTAAATAGTCGTTTTGTGGCTTAATATTTACAAATACTAGTGGGATTGGGCTCACTTGTGTGTGCGCTTACGTTTGTGTGTGTGTGTGCGCATCGCGGAACTCCACTGTGCACGATACAGAGAGCCCGAATGTAAAGTAGAGACAGAAATAACATGCCGTCGTGTAAATACGACAAATAACATAAGGCTATTTAGTTTGTTTAATAAGAGAACAAGGTATAGACCTGTTCTATAGGAAAGGTATCTTTAAATGACTTCTGTTGTGATCTGGCGCTATAGAGAAAATAAAATTAAATAAAATGAACTTGACCTTCAAGGGGGGCAGGGGTGCCGTTGGGGAGGCAGGCCGCCCCCCTAAGATAATGGTAGGGGAAACACTGCATTTGTTAGGGATGTGAAACGGCAGCAATGACAAGCAGATTTCCTCTCCGCACGTCTCTGCCAAACGCGGGCCTGCGTGTTCCTTCCTGAGTGACTGTGTAAAGTATTGACATCAGCTGAATAAATAAACATAAGCTGGGACTTCACTCCCGGCTGCTCGGACGGACAGAGAAACAGACGTGCCGCTCTACGGTAACAGCCCCCTCCCGTAACGGCGCATTTACAGACAGCACAAACAAGGGCTCTCTAATCCCCGACCTCAGCGCAGGATATTTATCTTAGCCGCTAAATAAATTGATTAGAAAGCAGGAGTGAGGAGACTCGTCCATCAGGCGGATGTTTCAGGGGGAACTGCATTAGGGTGCCGGCTAGAGGACATCGCTCTGACCGACCCTCCCCCTCCTTCCCGATATCCGTTCCTCCTCCGCCATCACGCTGATCTCCTCTCCCGGCGGCGACTGTGACATAGCTCCAGTGTTTCTCCGGACACCTGCCTGCCTCCTTTTTGCATATGTACACAATATACTTAATGGGTCACCAGCTCCGGCAGAAAGAGCTGATTTTCTGAGGGGGGGCGGCGGTGGAAAGTGGGTTTTCGGAGGCCTCGAGTTAGCTGGTCTCTTTTCAGATAATTCAGAGACAAAAGGGGCTGATTTCTGCCCGCATTCTCCACCAAGCAGGCAGCGCGCATTTCCATTTTTTATTTCCACACAAACGCTTCTCTCATCTCTCGTGAAACGTTTCAAACCTCTTGGGAGGCTGTAGCTCATTGCCAGAGTTTGAAAAAGTTACCCTTTTTTATCAACTAGCCAGCCTCTATTTTGTGGTTTATATTTAGCGCCAATATATTTTTCAGCTTTTGTCTGCATAATCACTCTGGAAACATTCCCGCAACGAAATGCTTCCCATATGTTTCTGTGATTTCACTTTTTTTTTCCTCTCAGAATTTGATCTCTAACCACAATTATTTCCATTTAGCTTAGTTTATTTTAGTTAAATACCTCTAGACTACTTGAGCTTGTAGTAATGTCTTAAAGTTGCTGGCTGACAATTCATTCAGACTAAAGGAATTCAATAGCTGTGTTTAGGACACTCTCTCTCTTTCTCTCCTCTCTGGTCTGTTGTGGAATGCAGGGGAAAGGAAGGTATTTATGGACCGTATTACAAACCTGAAATACAGTGGAACAGTGTTGTGAGGTTTTCTCTCCAAGCACAAATCCAGCTCCGTAACGGTTTGAGCGTTTGCTTTAGAGTCGTGTATTGAGCAGCAACATTTTTCCAGCTTTCTTTGGTTGTGGTCATTCAGCTGTTTGACATCTTGTACTGTAAGCACACAAGGCACTAGTGTTTGCTTGTAGGAAAATGTTAAAAATAACGCAGCAGGTTTAATCGTGTCTGTCCTGCGGTCGTTCGGGATCCACTTAGTTAAAGTGACCTAGCGCACGTGTGGCGGGAAAACCTCACACGATGGTCGACACGTTTCCAAATGTGATTTTCCACCCGAGTCGCATCGCTCACACTCTCCCTCTTAAGATTTGATTGGAGCTGAAATATAATTTATCATAATTCAAACATGATTCAAAGCACATGTCTTTCAGTTGTCTAAGCCATTTGTTTCATTCAAATATTTGCTTTGCTGGAGTTAATCCCACATTCAGTAAATCACATTTCAAAGCTCTCGGCGTTTCAGATGAATGGCATGATGGATGTAGACTGGACAACGTGTGTGTGTGTGTTTTGATCAGCGATGGGCGCTTTAACCAGGTGTCAAAACGTTTCTAAACAATGAGCTTGTTTATTCTGATTTACGTTACTAGCAAACAATCACATAGAAATCAAGTGATTTACAAGACGTGCAAAATATTTTGCAAGAATCGAGAACGTGGCATTTGAAACATGCCAGCACATCGATTTTGTACACTTTTGACAGGCCTGAAAGATTTTTGGTGTCATGTTTGCTAATGCTATTCTCTCAGATTTTTAACCTAAATGTCTGAATTCGTCAGATGTCAGATTAGCATGCATATTGTTTAGTTTCGTTTCTCAAGTTTTATTGGCGTAATGATGTTAGCTAAATATTTAGTCTAACTGTCAGCATTCAACATAGAAAAACCTGTAAGCAGTTTTTGAAGATATTTAAACAAATCGACTAAATTGTCAGTCTTATGAATGGATATGCTATGTATTGTAACTATTTGCATAACTACGCAAATACAATCATGTGTGACGCTCCAAATGACCCTTTTTTACTCTTTGAGACAGACTAAAAAGCAGTTTGTGGTTACTTAGATGTTAATTGTCGTTTGTATATTGTACTTTGTTTTAAGTTTTTTTAACCAAGAAGTCTGTCAACGAATCACGTCAGTTCAGCATGTTCATGGTTTCGAAGTCACATTGACATAATAATGTTCAAGAACTTTCAGCTTTTGGAAGTTTAAAAAGATTTAAATCGAGAAAATATTCAAATTTAAGTTGAGATTTAGTATATTGTACAACTGAGTTTAGGCAGATTGTCATTGTCTTTTAACATGTTTGAATGGAAACTGTCTTAAGTTACTCTTCTAGATTTTTTTCCCAGAACGAGTAAGATGTCAGGTCAGCATTTTCATTCAGTTTTGGACACATTCACTAAATATTTCGACAGAAATGTAAGAATTTGGCTTGGAATTTTAAATGAAACAACTGTATTCTCAGGCTTATGCTCAGATATGATGCATTTAGTGTGTTTTAGGTGCAAGTTTAGTCAATCACACACAGCTCTGTTTGAATTTTCAGCCGTCTGCATTAGACGTCGCTCTCAGTACTGAGGCAGCCGTGAAAGATGAGCGTTTAAACTGCGACGGCGGAGCGGGATCCTGCTATAGCAGAACAAAGGATTGCATTTCTCTCTCTCTCCGTACTAACAGCATCCTGCACACTGCTCCTCTGTGACTCCAGAGCGAAGGCATTCCCGCTCTGTCATGGGAAAGTGTTCGCAGAGGAAGAGAAGAGCTCTTCCACTCCAAATCTCCTTTTGTCTGAGGACCCTTAATTGGGCCCCTCTTTGAAAACCAAGGTGCTAAAAGAGGGACTTGAAATTTATTTTTCCCCATCAATTAAACAAAATGAACAATATGTTCTCAGAGAAAGAAAATCTCCTCGTCTTCTCGTACACCTGAAAAAAAGCCGGTCTTTTTACACGCGCACACACTCACACAGAGGCTGTGGGAATTTTCTCGTCTCCCCTAGTGCCGGAGATATTGGTGCCCGTGTAAGAGGGGCCTGTATTTACAAGGCTTAGCGTTGTCGGAGCGGCTGTGGACGGTGGAGATAACCTGACTATTACAAGCTTTGTGTCTGTGCTCAGAGATGGCAGTCAGCTGCCTCTTATTAGGCCAATTTAATTAGACTCATTTCAATAGAATTAATTAGTGCAGTGCCACAAGATTTAAAAAGGAAGGTGATTGAAGTCGTGTGTTTTTTCTCGCCTCTATAAAGAGCATTGTTTCATAATTTAATTTCAGAAGTACTTTAATAAGATCTTGGATCTTTAAGCTGTGTTGAGAAGCTGTCGGAATAATTTTTGAAACCATTATAAAGGTTTTGCACTTGCATTGTTCTCGTAATTGCACCGCGTGCTAGTATAAATGTCAGATGTTTTTAATTTTAAGTGAAATGTAGGGTTTTTATTGGAAATTTTTATATACAAAGACCCATTTTTACAATCCAGTAAAAGAAGTGAGACAGGTATCACCGTTTGGATGATCATTACTGCTAACTAGATTTGTGGTGGTATTTTATGAGATTTCTGGGGAAAAAAAAAAGTTTGTGAGAAGAAACCTTCATTCTTTTGCAGAGCATTATACAGTCATGAAATTAAAATGGACTCTTTTGCTTTTTAATTATTTTTTTTTATTTCTGGGAAATTATGTAATACCTCATGGGCGAAGAATAATAATATTAATCAGTAATATAGCACACTTTTCACAGTCCAATCGCATTGGTATAAGTATTTTATCTATATTCGTAATAATGTTGTGAATGTTGTTTGATGAGTATTTTCTCTACAGGAATGTTCTTTAATACAAGTTAAACTCATTTGTTGCATAGATTACCACTGGAAATAATTGAGAAATATTATTTAGGCCTATTAATTTTTATTAATATATATTTTATTTATAAATTTATATTATATCATTATATTATTGTATTAAAAATATATAAAATGTTATATTATAATAAAAATGCAAAACTTTTTCAATAAGGCAGTTACTTGACATGTTAGAACGTTAGTATTATAGGATAACTTTCAACTTTGTTATGATGACAAAGATGCCACAAAAGTAGTTAAACTAACTTCTGTTTATGTCAAGCTAAGCTGCTGTTTTGCCAGACCGTTGTCTAGAATCAAGAGAAATATCCCAATACAAAAATGCTAATTTTGTCAGTTTTGTAACACAATTAATACATGCTTTAACAAAACATGACCTTTACATTTAGGCTTCGAACCTCTCAGGACACTGGCATTGTTCTTCCATCATACTCTAACCATGATTTTTCCTTTTTTAAAAATGAAACTGAGAGTTGAAATCATATTCTGTTGCAATTTGTATGCATTGCGTGCTGTCAAATGAGCTAAACTCATATTAAACCCAGATCATTCCTAAAGTGTCGAATGTCAAGCACATCTTCAGAGGGTAAAGTTGCTTTTTGAAAGCGTTTGTTGTTCCTTTCTAAGCGGGTTCTCAAGCGGTTGTGTTTTGTTGCAGTATCAGCGCTGCGGTGAGCTCAGTCGGTGATAGCGGCTCTGCGGGAACAACAGCACACGTGCTAAAGAAACACGTCCTCTGTGCTTCATTCTACAAATGTCAGCGCTGCCAAACAACAAGAGCCCCCTCTCTGTCCTGGACATGTGTGTGTGGATGGGATAAACTCCTTCTGTTTGATATTTTTTATTTTATTTTTTTTTCCCATCTGATTTGGCAGTACAAGGCCATCCAGTGCTCTGTCAGATATAAATGTTGCTCTTTGATATACACGGGAGCCTAAAAGATGCTGGTATTTGCGACTATAAAATTTCTCATCTCAGCACGGCAGCTTTACGTGTGAAATGTACATCTCTAGAACATTTGATATGGAGATAAGTGGAGAAATTTGAGGAGATTTACATATTCCGCTGTTGCTCCTCCGCTCTATGTGGTAGGTAAATTTTTAATCAGTACAGAGGAAAAATTAATTTGCTATCCCAGAAAGGAGGAGCAGTACCAGAGGGATGCTTACAGTTTCATTAGTCGTGTTTTGTCAAAACAGCACCAACTGGCAGAACTAGAGAGAGACCGAGTGAGGGAGAATAATAGAATAAATACAGGCACCAAATATCGTGCGAACAGGAAGTTCATAGTTTATGAGCAGGAAACCAACGGTGAGTGTGCCAATCAGAGCACCGGGAATACGGTGATGTGAGATGGCTCACGCTGTGTCTACACGGCAAGCAACCGGCTTGAGGCTGTCTACTCTGAAAGCGTGTAAACTGCACGTCACCACAGATTGTTCACTAACTGGGTTACTGTGTTAGAAGAGTTACTAGTAGTCAACCTGAGATGGGTTCTTCAATGGAAAAACCAATAGAAAGAGGATCGGAATGGATGATGACTGATGAAATGACAAAGGTATGGTGCTTTAGTAAAATTCTAGCACATTTGCAACATCCATTGAACATTTTTGTGCAATATTTACTCAAAATTCACTAAAATATTTGGAAACCAATTGTGCACTATCCATTGAACATTTGGCTGTTGGTAGATCTTGTTGCTTCTGCTCATTTGCCAAGTGGCATAGTAAATGGCCAAATATCAGTTTATTTTTTGGCTCTGCGCTACTTATAGCTAAAAATTGTTGAAAACTATAATTCAGTAGGCCAGAGACCAGAAACAAACTGCTTTAGTGTAACAGTAGTGAAGAAGGTGCTTTTGACTGTCATAAAAAATCTAGTTTTGTCTTGTCTTGGCATGGTAATAAGTAATTTAACTTTCTGATTCAGATTCTATTTAATGATTCTGGTGCCTTAATGATTCAATTAAGGAGTCTTTCAGTTCAGTGAGTCAGTAAATCAAGAACCACTCCAACTGATTCAGTGAGCGAGTGAGTCGTTTAACTGATTTAGACTGATAACTCATGAGCTAAAACTGATTTTTGAATCTTTTTGACTGATTTGTTATACAGAACCAAAGAAGAGTCATCCGTTCACAGGTCAAAAGTCATGTGAATCTATTTATATGGATAGAATGAAATAAAAATATGAATCAAATATTTATAAAAATAAAATGATTAAAAATATCTTATATACAAAAATAATAAAATATATTATTATAAAAGAAATAAAGTAAAAGTAAAGAAATATACTAAAAGAATATATATATATATATTTTTTTAGTATTTTTTATTTATTTATTTATTTATTTATTTATTTATTTATTTATTTATTTGTGGTGTTTCATCTGCAGGTAGTTCAACAACAGGCAGGAACAGATATTCAAGAACATAAAATGAAAATATTCCAGTTGCTATATTTAAAAAAAAAAAAAAAAAGGTTCTGAATAAGAACCAATTCTGGTTTCCCAACTCTAGTCTCACTGTACCCCGTCCAGTGTAGACATGATGTCAGATTTCTGGAAACGCCGCAGCACCTGCATCATCTCTCATCTCTCTCTCACTCTGTTGTGTTCCTGCTTTCAGGCAAACTCTGCCTGGAGAATTTTAGATGTGAATCGCATCGATATCCTCTCAGAGAGTTTGATTAATTATATAAGGCACCGTTCAGGGACGCGTTCCCGCAACCTGTTTAACTCGGAGGGAAATCGGCAAGCAGACAGATGGAGGGAGTGATGGAGGGGAAGAGAAAGGCGTTCTTGCCAAACCTCTGCTGAGGGGGAAACAATTTAGAGTGTTAGCAACTGCCTGATAAGAGGTTAACAATAGTGCGAGCTTTCCTTCTCTTCTCTCAGAGCCGTGCGGGACCACAGGGAGGAATCCAGCAGCACCGCCTGACAATCACCCGCTTTAATGTATTCATATATGGAGGTACGGGAGCGCTCGGCGCCGCTTTACTGAAGTGCTCCACGAGAACGTACGGAGTTTGTTTCTGGGGAGTCGAATAAAATGTTAAAAAGAGATGAATAACAAAGTAAAGAGCAAAATGAAAGTTTTCTTAAAAGTCTTTTGGGCTTCTGCGGCATGTGTTTGCTGAAGAAATCCTCGCTGGCAGCGCATTAAACAGCAGCTTTCTAAATTGACTGCAACGTTTTAATGTGTGCTAACTTTTCGGAGACTGATTCTTGGTCACTGGTAAAACAATTTTTGGCTGTTTTTAAAGAAAACATGAAATTGACACATTTATTGTTTGTTTTCTTAATCTTTAATCAAAAAGTAATTACTCCTTTTCTGAAACCTCTCTTCTTTTCTGCTGACATAACCAAAGCTGCTGAGGTGTGAAAAATAATATTAAACTTTATTTTTAACTTTTGTTTTTTGAGACTGGGGTGAGTGTTGCATGCTTGTGCAAAAGTCACAATGCTAGGAGTTGTCAGGGTGTTGCTAAGGTGTTCTACATTAAATAAAGGTTCTTTAATGCCATTGATGGTTCCATGAAGAACCTTTAGCATCCATGGAAGTTTTCCATTGCACAAAAGTTTTTGTTTTTGTGCTGGTGCCTTGGCTGGCTTAGGCCTTTCATTGATAAATAAATATAACACTAAAATCACCAGTAGGTGGTGACAATTCACTGTCTTAATGAGTGATTAATTGAATCATTCATTCAAATGATTTGTTCAAAATGGCTGATTTGTTTAGAAATGTAGCAAGCGACTGTCTTTATGAATGGATCATTGAATCATTGATTCAAATGATTCATTCAGAAACAGATTCATTCAGGAATGAAACACCACAGTATTGCTCTGAGACGCACAAATGTTCTGATCCAGCTTTTTTTGGAACTATTTTCATTGGTGAAACAAAAGAAAACAGACAATATTGTGTCTAAATTGTAATACTCATTATCTTGTTTTTTGAACTGTTGTATCAAAGTCAATATAACATTTGTGATCATGCTGATATTCTGAAAAACTGTCAAAAAGGATATTGGCTAAATAAATTATATCTTACAAATATAAAAAACAAAAACCCATACAGGGATATTTTTTGCTTTCATTACCTGAATTGCAGGGGCCTTCTTTTTTACATATGTACATGTCAGCTTGCATATCATTAAAACAACAGTTATGATGTTATCGTAGATGATACTGTATATGTCACACACCCCATACCAAAATGGAAAAAAACTGTGAAAACCCCCTTTTGGCACCTTTAATTTTAAGAGTGTGTTTTTCATCCAATTAAATGCATAAAACCAAGTCCTGTCCACCATTTTTCACTCAGAAATGCTTCACGTTGTGCAAGTTAAGTGCATTCCAAATGCTGTGTCATGTTGTCTGTTAGCTGTAACTGATTTCATTTCCACAGAGAGGTCCTCAGACATTCACACACACTTGTACATGTACACACACCCGCCCCGCAATCAGCAGTAGACGTGCTACCAGAAGAGCCGAGCTACTCCCTGAAGTACAGGCCAGCTCGCGCAGATGTCCGGCCTGTTTGAGTGGCAGTGAGATGGAGCATGTCTGACCTCTCCGTCTGGCTCCCAAACCCCATCCCCCCTCTCCCTGAATCCCCTGTGCGGCCTCAGCTAATGCTGAAACCGATGCCCCGGGTCTGGGCTCTCGCCGGGGTCCCGTTGTGGAGCTTCCCTGACAGACTGCAAAGTACCTGCGAGCGGTTCGTTCACTCAAAGAGGCCGACCCCATGATTGCCTTTGAGTACAGTGAATCTGCTGGGCAGAGTTGGGAATTTAGTACAGTACATGTGTACTCCAGGCTCAGAGTCGAGGAAAGAAATAAAGAAGGTGGTGTAGTAGGTTAGGGAGAGTGTTTTTCATCTCTACTGTAGGTTTCATAAAGCTAATGTGACCCTTTGCATATAGCTCTCAGTCAGTTGTCAGGTTTTTATTGGATTCTACTTTGTGAGTTTCTTCATGTGAAGAGTGCTCAAAAGCCCTCAGGCGCTGAGACTAGCAACAGGAAAACACTTGTGTGAGGCCGTCAGCTGATTGGCTGACAGGTCGAAGCGTCTCTCGTTCCACCAGTGAGACTTCAGAGAGAGAAGCTTCCTGTATTTGAGAGGAGAGACGATTCTGCTTCCTGCACAACAGCCTCTCCATTAGTGCATTCATGACCTGGTGAGATGATGCTAAACTAAGAAAAGATGTATAATAGAAAGTGCTATTTTTGTTGCGCTTTTGAAATCAAAGAGTTGAAATCAAATACATAGACTCTTTAACCTTAGTAATACAATTTTCCGACTTATTCAACAAGGGATTTTTGCAAAGTTCAGTTGAATTTCGTTCATTTGGAACATCCTACAATGTTATCATAAATATATTATATTATATTATATTATATTATATTATATTATTTGTAAAAGTAATATATATATATATATATATATATATATATATAAGTAATTTAATTTTAAGTAATTCTAAATAGAATTTGCCTTTATATACAATACATATAATAAGTGTATATATTATATTATATTATATTATATTAATTGTATTATATTATTTATAAACAATTTATTGTTTATATATAAATGAATCTAAGTTTTATATATATAATTTGTTATTTTAAATACATTTTGTGAGCTTGTATAATGTGTGTGTATATATACATATATGCACATTATATTATATAAATTATTTTTCATATAAAAACATTTTAATATACTGATATATTGAGATAAATTAATCATTAATGTATATTATTTTTAGATAACTCAGAAATAATTATTTATTTATTGTACATTAACAACATTTATATAGTATGTAGTTTTGGATGTAAGCCTGTTTATTTATGTCTATATTTATACATGAAACCCCTATTCAGTAATAATTTGCAATATTAACTTTTGTGTAACTCAAAGTTGAATTGTAGCATTCACATCTTGTGTACTTTATACTTGCATATATTGATGTATAGCAAGTATAATTAGCCAGTTATACCAATTATAATAGAAGTTATTTACATATGCAATAGAAATCCTAAAGTGGTAATTCAGCAGGTTAGAAAGAGGATGGAAAATTCTCATGTAAATCTAAATTAGGACTCTTTTTGGTGCAAGAAAGCTTGACCAAACAAGTGTACTTAAGGGAAAAGTGTTGAATATGGCCCTTTTAATTAGTGTTTGCCTAAAGTAGAGCATTTAAACCTTCTGTGTGGTGGTTCATAGCCTGTGTGCCTCTCTCTAAGCCATCTTTACCGTCACTGCCAATTGTGTGTTGTGAGAACAGTGCCAGTACTGAATGAGTTTCTCTTCTTTTCAAGTAGGTGACGCTGGTTCCGCTAGCTGGGCCGGTTCTTGTTCTCTCTGTTGTTACTGGAAGACTGTTCTCTAGCTTGATGTTGGGCCGCTGCCGACCCGTCCTTGCTGAGCGCACTTGTTTGCTGCCTCTCTTTCCTCCCCCTCTTTCCCAATCTATTCCTCCTCCTCCTTTTGCTCTAAACACCATCAAACTCATTTATCTCTCATCCGCAACATCTGCCCCCAGTGTGTGCGCTCATGGAGGAAGCCGTTTAGTTTAGTAAGCAACACAAATGCGATTTATTCCCAAACATCAAATGGTGAATTTTTGAAATGTTTTACAGGAAATAACAGAGCAGCTCTTAAGCAGTTTGCTACAGTGCTTAAAGACAACATGAAAATGCATTCACAACTGTAGTAGTGTTATACAGGTCAGTACAGGTGAGACTTGATTTTAGCCATTTTACTTGATTTGATTCCATATATATATATATATATATATATATATATATATAATTAATAAAAATGTAACTCTCACTTCATGAGATGCTGCTGAAAAAGAATATATATATAATATCATAATTTATAAATATATTTATTCTATTCTATTCTAATGTTATCTTACATTATTTTATGTTTATGTATGCCACACTCCTTTATAATTCAGGAACATTGCCTTTGTAGCCTATGATATTATTAGTTAATAATATTTTTCTGATAATATTTTTATATTAGAATTATAATATAATTATAATATTGTATTTTTATGTCACCTTAGTTAATTCGGCAGAAAAGAAAAGTATGTTTTTATATTTTCATAAAGTTATGTAAGCAAACATTTTGGTAATGGACGTGGAAACCTGGAAATATCAGGAAATTTTAAAGTCATGGAAATTAATAAAAATGTAAAAGGTCATAGAAAGGTCATGAACATTTTCGTAGGGGATAAAATAAGCTCTTTGTGAAGGAAAATGTCATAAAAATGATTTTAAAATCCCTCACAAATGCCTATCATGTAAGTTCTTTTGTAATTTGTCTTTAATTTAAAGGGATCATCGGATGCAAAATTCACTTTACAAGTTGTTTGAACATAAATGTGTGTTGGAAGTGTGTACACATCCACCCTATAATGATAAAAATCCACCCAGTGTTTTTTTTAATTTTATTTTTTTTTTTTTTTAAATCTCTATTTTAAAATCCCCTTTCTCAAATCAGGCTGTTCTGAGATTCCTGTCAGAATAATGTGTGAATGACGTTTGTTAAAGTAAATTGAGTGCAGTTTGATATTGTAGTCTTTAATACAATAATCTGCAACCTGTTAATTTTCAGATTTTTACTGCCCAGTTGAATTGTGAAGGAAGTAGAGCAGCAGGAATTGTCGTTCTGTACAGTTGGTGTCAAGCAGCGCAGCAGTCTTACAGAAATAGACTAGAGGCGCCGCACATGCTATCAAGCATATGTTGATATGGTGTAATACAGCCCCTGACCTCCTTCTCTTAGTGTAAATGAGGTTAAAGCACAGAGAACAAATAAAAATGTGAAGTCAGACCTCATTCACCCACTCAGTGAGACGCTGGATCCCACACACCTCTGCATAATCTGTCCGGGTCTGCGGGCGTCCTGACTGAATATTGCATGCTGGGTAATTGCAGGCAGGCAATGTAAACATCTCTCTCAAGCGGCTGATGGGGAAGACCCTCAGACTGCTGGCATTTGTCATCTGAATCATGAGTTCAGTCCACTGTGTGATTTTACACAAACATTTCATAATACTGTAAATCAGCTCCACACGTCTGAGGCCAGATGTCGTTCTCAATAACGGAATCTTTTAATAGCTAGCATGGACAGAAAACAACGGCAATATGATAAGACCGCCCTCCCTTCTTGATGAGATCTTGTGATAGGCCATTAGCTGAAGATATCGACCATGTTTACAGGTATTTATGCAACTATTGACAATCTTTCAATGTGAAATAGCAGTGAGTGTGTGTGTTTACATGCACAATGTCACACTGATTATGCTTAATAAGCCAGCAACATGTAAGGTCTCAGACCTGAATCAAACACTGTGCCAGCACAGATGCTTCTAGCTGCAGAAGTTCAATTTCATATTCTGTTGCACTGTGAAATGTGTCTGTGCCGTTTAAACAAGACTGCATGGTTGCAATGTGCTAACTAAGCATTCGTGTCTGCATTTGAGTGCTTGCGTAAAGTGTACTTCTAACTTTAAACTGTTTTTTCAGCCTGATAGACACACCTAACTTTTTTAAACCCATTTCACTTTGCATGTAAATCCTTTTACTAACATTCTGTATACTTATTTAATATGTGCAAAATGAATCATTACATGCCGTGTTAGGGATGCACCAATATTAAAAATTCAGGCTGATATTATTTTCACATTATTGGCAATATTAAAATATGTATACAATTTGTTTAAAATATAAATAAAATACACAAAAAGCTAAAATCAATATTTTTAATAAAGTTAAATTCATGCTTTAATGGATTTAGGCATTGTAGCATTATAATGTTAAATGTAAAATATGGATAACTACTGATTTTGAGATGAATAGTTGATCAAATTCAATAGTATTTTTATGTAAACATTTTTTAGCTGATTTTTGAATCTGTTAATGCATTCAATGTAAACAGCATTCAGTATGACAAGATAAAAAATGTAATATGTTATTTTCACGCTATCGGACAATATTAAAGGGGTCATTGGATGCAAAATTCACTTTACAAGTTGTTTGAACATAAATGTGTGTTGGAAGTGTGTGTACACATCCACAATAGGGCAGTCATGGCCTAATGGATAGAGAGTCGGACTTGTAATCTGAAGGTCGTGGGTTCAAATCTCAGGTCTGGCAGGGATTGTAGGTGGGGGGAGTGAATAACTAGCACTCTCTCCACCCTCAATACCACGACTGAGGTGAGACCCTTGAGCAAGGCACTGAACCCCCAACTCCCCATAGGCTGCCCACTGCTCCAGGTGTATGTTCACTACTGTGTGTGTGCACTTGAATGAGTTAAATGCAGAGAACAAATTCCGAGTATGGGTCACCATACTTGGCCACACATCACTTCCCTTCCTATAATGATAAAAGTCCACACAGTGTTTTTTTTTTTTAAATCCCTATTTTTAAAATCCCCTTTCTCAAATCAGGCTGTTCTGAGGTTCCTGTCAGAATGACGTAGTTCTGCACAGGCTGCTCCCACGATAGTTGATTGACAAGGCCGTCTTACCTTAGACCCGCCCTGAGTGAGCTGAGAGCTGTCCGCCATTGTGTCGACTCTGATGCAGGGGAAGACAAGATGTCTCCAATTAAGCGATTGAGGTGTTTTGCTGTTGGATGTAATAATGAATATAGCAGTCGTCAGTTACTCCCGACATCTGAGCCGCTGAAGACGCAGAGGATTAACGTTACTTTCATTTTGAAGGGAATGCGCCGATCCCGATCTGCATAAATGCGTCTATGTTCGAATCATTTGTGATCCAGCTTCATCTATAGAAGAAGTGAGTATAAGGGTTTTTTATGAATCTTTGCAAATTAATTATTAAATTAAATTATTAAATCTTTAAATTTTTCTGGTTAACCACTGTGCCAATGCCGCCACCCCCCCCCCCCCCCCCCTTTTTAAATGCATATTTATACAGTACATAAACATTTTTAAATGATACGATAAAAAAAAAACAATATTTGATTTTCATGCAGATAGTTTCTTAAGATTTTTTCATAAATTGTTTTTTAAACTTTTCAAAAGTTTCTTGAATAGCAGATATACAGTGTGTCCGTACTGAACACCACTGTGTGTGTGTGTGTGTGTGTGAGACTAGGCCAATGCATTAAAACCGTTCAGTTTAATCACTGTTCTATATTAATGCGCTGCTTTAATTGATGCGCGCACACACACACACACACACACACACACACATTCACCACTCGCACACAGAGATCAGAGATCGTGGTGTGCAAAAAGTAATATTCAGAAGCTCATAAACTTCTTGTCAGCACTGCCACGTGACTTTTATTAATCAATACTGAATCGCTACATTATATTTTTCAGACATGAGGGGGGTAAAATCACTGTTTTTTAAGTAACTAAACCAGCTTCATTGTTTGTAGAGACAGACAGATGCAGACAATTCACTCATCTCTCTCTCTCTTTCTCAAAATGGCCATACCTGAGAAAAAAATTAGAGTAGTTTGCATCACTGGATATAGCTGTCGGTCATTTAACATTTCTATCGTAAAACAGTTGACAAATATTAAATGATTTGCAGATTCATCTTACCTCACTCTCTTTCAACATTAAACTGACGCTTCGCTCTCAGTGTCTGTGAACAGTAAACCCCACCTACTTTGAATTGATTGGCTATCTCAGTCATTTTGACATTGACGAGCGCTGTTAAGAGGCTTTGAGCTGATTCTGGAGCGCCTAGTATGTGCAGCGGTCGCGCGTGCATCCGTAGACTAGCGCAAGTTAATTCTCACACTTTAATAGTATTTACAGCTCCTAACAGGCTGTGTAACTATGAGAAGTTATTACATCAAAATGTACGTCAGTATGCAGTTTTCCCTATTGCTCGCATGTCAGCGATTATCTCTCTGCGTGCCGTAGGTTGCTGACCCCTGCCCTAAAGAATCATATCAGCTTATATCAAATGGGCATCCGATGACCCCTTTAAAATATGCACACAGTTTGTCTAAAAATATGAATAAAACAAAAAACTTAAATCAATAATTGTATTAATGTTAAATTAATGCTTATTTAGGAAACATTATAATATTTAATATGAATAATATGAATAATTATTGATTTTGAGAGAAGTAGTTGATAAAGTTGAATAGTTTTGAATGTAAAGATTTTTTTCTTTTTTGCCAGATTTTTTTTTATTTTTTTCAAATATTAACATTGGCTGATATTATATTCACACTATGGCCAATATTAAAATGTCTACAATACGTGTAAAACGAATCGGAATTTTCAAATCTTGCCGATAGTCGACTGATAGTCAAATCATATGTTTGGGGGTGGGGGGTAAAATACATTAACAACAAGAGCCAAGTAGTCAGACATTCAGCAGTCATAAATACTGACGTTAACACACAGGGAAAATGTGTAACGGACGCCTGGTAGATACATATGATAGCAGGTTTTTAATCAATGGGATTTAACTCAATTATCTCATATAGAACGCTTCGTTATTTATACAACATAATGTTAATATTATGACTTAGGCTATCTGCACAAAACGTCCCGAATGCATGAACGTGTCTGTGCAGCTCTGAATGAACTCATTTTGTGGACGCATTCTTCACGCAACAACGTATAGAGACACGGCAACTAAACTCTAAAAATTCACAGCGTTTTATTATAATAGTGTTCTCATTATAATGTTATGTATATGACAGTTCCAGTCATAGTTATTAAAATTCTGCATCGTTGTTTGTACTGCTCGCGCTGCATGCAGAGAGATAATCACCATAGTACTGAAGCGCTTTACTGCAGCGTAACACAACCAAATGCATCTTATACGAGATAAATAATATACATATAAACCAGCTGAAATGTTTTGAAATCACTTGTACCCTACCTGATCAAAAAAATCCAGTCTTTCACTCTGCCTGTGTCAGTTTGAGTCTTGTTAAAGGTTTTAGTCCCTGCCGCTTTTCTGTCGGTCACAGATCATGGAAAGTGAAACTTAAATCTATAGTGGTGGTTGGATTTATTCACGCACGTTAAAATATTTATTTAAAGCTTCTTTCTTTTCAGATTCTTATTTACAGAATTTTCATAATAGGCTGTATTTTAACTTATTCTATGTGAAATCAGACATTTGAGCACCCCCATATAGCCAAAATGGCACGATCATAGCACCTCAGCGAATATTCGACTGCGAGATTGGGAGTTGAATCAGGCTCCTCCTATCGAAGCATTGAATCGTCGACTATTCGGGGTCACCCCTATTAAAACTATAAATAAATCACAAAATAAAATGTAGTAATTTTAAATTTATTCTTTAATAAATTACAATTACAAATGTTAGTTACAATTTGCATTACAATATTCAATATGAAATATGGAAAACACTTGATTTTGATTTTTGCGATTTATTTTTTTTTGGTATTTTAACACATTCAGCATTTTTTGTTTACTAATAAGCTGTGGAATATTACAATTTTAGTCTGATTACGCACTTGACAGTGCAAGCACAAAGAACAAAACTCCATGAGGCACAGTGTTTTTGCTAAATTTGCTTGGAGACGGGCATGAGGATGTATTGCAGTAACAACATGGCAAGTTAGTGTTTAATACAAGAGAAAATTTGGAAGTAGAAACAGGATCCATATAAACGTGACATCTCATTTACCACAGTTATTGTGCTGATTTTGTGATTCTGCAGGGAAAATGTATTAAATCTAAAGAGCATTTCTGTCTAGTTAAAACTTCCACGGCTGCATTGTGACATTGTGTTCAAGACCCTTTTATTTCTCAGGGTTTAATTTTACTGTTCGTTCTTGGAAGGAAACAGCGAAAAGCAGCGTTTTATATGATTATTTTGTCTTGATTTAATGGTAGCGGGTGACATGTTTACCTCTGGTGTAATCTATGTTCTTACGTCCAGTACTCCGAGCTCTGCAGCCGCGGGTCACCCGCTTGAACCCGCCGCACCCCAATTCATCATGATGGGGAGTGGAACAGGCTTGACCCCTGACCCCTCCATTTTTGATTGAAATGAAGGCCGAGCCGCCGACTCGTCCACCCCGCCTCCCGCCGCGCAGAGCTCCGCCATGGCCCGGTTCCGCTCCCGCGGAGAAATCGATACACTGTATCTTTCCCCCTGACCTGCGCTCTGACCCTGATTGCCGCTCTCCCGTCAGAGTGCAATTGGTTTGAACAGCGGGGCCTGTGAATAAAACAAGCCTGCACTGACGTGGAAAAGGTGCCTCGGCTCTTACTTTGAGTGAGCTGTTCACCTTGGCTTTGGTTATAATCATGCATTACATGAAAGGACGAATTCCTTTCATTATTGATCATTGTGTGAGCTCCGCTCTTGAGCTCTTGCCCCTGTAAATAAGCACTTCTGACAGGCCTGGCTGGCTCCGGCCCAATGCTCCATCCGCTACCAATGCACATCGCCAAATGGGTTGTTATATATACAGCTTGTAGATGAAATGGAGCAGGCCCTGAGATGCCAGCTGTAAAACTCTGAAGGGCACGACTGCATGATAGCGGCTCTTCTTAAAGGGCTAATGTCCCTATTTTCCACTATATTAACCAGGGCGTTCATTCGGTCAGTTCGGCACGGATGTTAGCCAGAGAAGATGACGTATCAGATACAGTATGAGGAGGAGGAATAGGAGAAATTGTTGGAATGTAAGTCCCGACTTTGCATTGATTGCATGAGCATTAGCTGGATCAAAAAAAAAAATTGTTTTTTAAGCCTGATTTGATCTAAAGAAATTAAATTTATAATACTGTTGTTGTAGATAGGAGCTGTTCTTTTGTGCCTGTTATCATAGAAAATGTCACCATGTAAAGTTTGGAGATAAATGGCTTCCAGCATCTTTGGTTTGACAGATTAAGGTAAAACAAAATGTAAACAAAAGTTGCAATAGCAGACAATCTGAATTTCTTTGATTTGAATCAATCCCGCTTTATGATTCCAAATAAACTAGGGTTATTATTGTTAACTAAAGCTAGAACCATAAAACTTTTTTTTTCACTTGAACAAAATTAATTTTAACTGAATAAAATAAAATAAAAAAAAATTATTGTAAAACATACTCCAGTAATCTATTTCAGACTTTCTTCTTCAAATTTCATGTTATAATGTGTTACTTTTGTCTTTGTTAATGTTTGGGAAATTTACAAATTGTGAAATGTTGCATTCAGATTTTTAGATTTTCTTAACTATTATCTTTAACTATTAACTAATTATCTATTATTTAATTGTCCTAAGTAACTGTACTTTGTTTGTTAATTTGAATTAGTTTGTTTAGTAAATGCAAAATGCTTCATTCATCTAATAAATTTGTCAAGGCAACTATAGATTTTTTTTTTGTACAACAAATTTTCAACAAGACAATACACTGATATATGGTCCTATATGCACTGAAAAAAATGTACTCAGAAATTGTGAATTTCACAAACAGTAACAAATAAACAGCATGACATTGAAATAAATGCAAGATTTTGAAGTTGAAAGACTGAAATAGCATTTTCTTGTAAAATGTTCTCCAATAATCCTTGTTTGATTTACAACTTCAAAAAAAAAAAACATTTTTTTTTTTTCATTGTAGCACACTTAATGTATAAAACTAACTATTGTTCTGAAAGCACATTCACCTTACAAGTAAAGATATCTGGGATATAGTTTTTAAATATATTGTATTGTATTGTTGTTCACATTTGAGGCTTGTTGAGTTTTAATTTTAAACCCTGCTCATCCTTCTGAAAGAAATAGATGGAAATGATTTGAAAACATAGACAAATAAAGTAAATTACTTTGGATATGAACTAAATTAAGATAAAGCATCTTCCGTTCTCATCACTGATTCAACCATATGCAAATGATGTCAGGGCACCGTAGTAAATGACATCCCCAAAGAAGTGCTTTAGGCTCGACAACATTAGAGTTAAATAGAGATAATTACCAGATACTTCCTTGAATGAATCAATGGGAGCTCTTTCTTGTATAGCTACAGTTTTAATTTTTGTTCACACATATATAATGCTTTGAAAGTGTGAGGATCTGGAAGCCAAATGCAAAGGTCAGAGGTCATAATCCTGCAGGTTAAAGCGTGATCTGCTCATTAGGCGTCATTAGAACGCCTGAGTCTTCCAGCTCCAAATTAATGATGGATTATTGAAGACAGAGGTTTTATAAAACATTTTCACGCTGCTTTTGGCTCAGAAATATGAACACATCAATGTTTCCCTTCCAGATGCAATGCTGCGTTTTTCCAGCCCACCACTGGCATTTCTCCAGAACTTCACACCCAACAAAAAAACCTGCTCATTTATTTTGCAGATATATACACTGAGCCTCAAGATATATATCCATCAGCTAACATGACATTCTGTCTTTATTCACCTTCATACAGCAAATCAATTTCCCCTGTCCTCTAGCCTTCTAACACAGCGAAGACAACGTGCAAATGTGGCTGAAACCCAAAGCATGGAGTGGAAAGTAATTATGTTTACTTGTTTAAAGGTTTCTGGCAGAGCTGGTATGCGGAGCCAGTTGCAGTCTGGCTTTATATTGTGTAATATAGTGGTACTATATATATATATTAGTTGTTTTTAATTTCAATAAATGTGTAACCTAATTTAACATTTGCTTTTTATAATATTCTAAATAATACTATAAATAAATGTGTATATATATAATATACACACACATACAGTATAAAATTATTATATTTATCGTATCATATATTTTAAAAATAATACTGATAATTATTATTTTGTGCAATGGAATTTAACATTTGTAAGTTAAAAAATGAATTGTATCTAAATCCATCTGGTGCAAAAGTCTTTGAGTTGGTGACTGAATCTTAGTGTGGTTTCTGATTCTTACTGATTCTGATTAAACAAAATGTTTCAATATGGCTCAAAATCCTCCGCAGCGTGAGCCTGCATGGAGCGAGTACCACAAATCAAAGTCACTTCATGCAATTCTTTACAGTTTTACTTGCCAACATCACATTGTGAAAAGGAGATCTCTTTCCCAGCAGAGATGGACAAGATAAATAGTTAACAGTTGCTCTTTGATTGTGGCCGGTAGCGGTTGAAATCTCACATAAAGGAAGCCATTCACAGGCCAAAAGGCCATTGGTAACAGAGGCGACAGCAAAGCTCTTTGGCTTTGATCCCGAAATACATCCAAGTCGAGTAAACTGCACGCTTTGTTAGCGCGGAAAAAGCATACGCGCAGGCATCATCCCCTTACGGATGCTTTGCATTTGTCGTACTTATCACTGAGTGGCAGAGCCCAGGTTGCGTTCGGTTACGCATGAAAGTAAAATGCGACTTCCCAGCTTGTCATGTATCAAAATGTTTGCCGACAATTGTTTAAAAAATCATTTTGCTATGAAGTACCCGCTTTCAGCCGAGCTGCCGAGAGATGGATTGCTTTCTGGAGTTTTTGACAGGTGTAATTGTTAAGGCGTCATCTGTTCTTGTTTGCACAAAATACATTTTAGCCAACTGTAGGACTTGCTTGCTAATCTTTCTCCCATCATTCTATTCTTTGCTTGCCACTAGACAAATCCCCTGTTATTTGACCAGATGGTGGGAAATCCATTCTCATGATAAGTTGCTTCTAGTTTGCATTTAGATTACCTGCAAAAATGGAACAATTTACTACCCTGCCTCTAACCATAACTTGCAGTTTTCTTTGTATAGATTTGACTTACTTGTAACAAATTATATAAATCTTGATGAGTATGTTAAAATTTGAGGTAATGTACGTCAGAAGGAAGAACAGAGCGCTTTAATGGGAGCTGATGCGGTTCTGTAGAGCTGGGAAACATCAGACGGCGTGCAGATTCTTCAAGAAATGGCTCAGATCTGCACAATGTCCTGTGATCTTGCAAAGAACAACAGAGTACCTCATTTTACTCCGTATTTTCTTTGCAAGACAAATCACAATTGACATCTCTTTACTTGCTCAAATGTTTCTCAGAGGCCTCAGTGGGATTTAATATAGAGGCTTTGACTTTCTCCTGAGAAAATATCCCTTGTCATTTCAGAGATTTCAGTTATGAACTCAAACGTTTCTCATATCAATCCTATCAAAACTTTAAAAGAGCAAATGATATGAGCTTTAATATCCACATTATTTTTATAGCTCTGTAATCTTACTGACTGTTAAGTATTTTCTCATATTTTTTAATCTCTCCTTCAGATTTTCTTGGAGAAAAATCTGAGATAAAGTTTATATTTAAATTATATAGAATCTATATTATATGAGTATAACAATAATATTTTATTTTATTATTTATATTATTTACACTTGATATTTTTACATTTTTAATACATTTTATCTACATCTACTTCAGGTTTATTATTTGATTTGATTTGATTTGATTTGTTTTGATTTGATAAAAAATGTTAACTGAAAGTTTGAAGCACCAGAATTTCATTCAACTAATTTGCATGTAGTAAAAAGTAGGCTACGTATCTTTGAGCCAAATGTCATCTAGTCATCTAACTGTGATTTACAAATGAAATAATGACAGCTTGTGTGCGCTTTATAACTAGATGACAGGTAAACATGCTTTTAAGGTTTGCTGTCGATGGAAGCGCCTATTGCCCAGGTGCATTGCCTGCAGATATCCAGGGAAGGTGTATTATGTATAAATTATCTGTCACCTTTTTTTCAGTCTTCCTATGCTGTGATGAGCACTAATTTGCATAATCCTTTTAAGGAGTCAAATTATTCTGTCATGTAGCAGATTTAACATGCTAGCCAGGATTCCGCTGCCTCTCCACTAATTAGTATTTACATTACTGCGCGCTGAAATTTGCTGCTCGTATCCGCGGCCGCAGACGGTTGAATGCGTGTGTCCGTTTCCTGGTCAAAGTACAGTCTGCCTGTCACTATCAGTGGATGCCTCAGGATTCCTTCAGGTTTAATTTACTTAAGTCTCATACGAGGATGTAAGAACAGGAGAGGTGAGACGTCTCAGAGGTGACTGTATGGTTTAAGAAATCGCAAAAGTGTATTGTTGAATATCTATACGTTTCTTTGTGATTTGGAAGTTTAGCACAGCACTTGGCTTTGTGTCTAGACTGTATTTTACACACACACACACACACATACACATACACACACATAGTATATTTTATTTTATTTTATTTTATTTTATAGTTCAAATGATTCACTGAAATTCACTGACTTTCATTGTATGGACAAAACATTTGTTTAAATTAAAATATTTTCTTTATCATCTTTTTTTATTTTATTTTATTTTAGTCTATACAGTGTGCTTTTGCATTGTGTTATGAGTTGTGGAATGATATTTACAAATTTGCATTTAATATTTCTCTGTTAAACTCGAATGTGTGCACCGAAATTAATTAACATGCGATAGAAATGTAGGGATGTTCACAGTGGCAGCGATTAATTCATTAAATTTGGCCAAGTTGCTATACTGTGGGTTAGTCGCAGGTGTTCCTACTTGACTGCAGTATCATTGCTAGTTATCGCCGCTCATTTGCATAAATCAGAATTTTGTCACATAGCCAGCTTCCGTCAACTAGCATTTTGGAATATAGACATAAACAATGGTTTGGTGGCGATACTGTAGTCTACTGGAAATGTTGTGGTTTCAGTTACTTTCAGAAGTGCGTTCTCCACTTTCCTCCCAACGTCCTGTGTCACCTGATAACAGGAGTCTGTCTTGCCCGTCAACACTCTTGTTTTCCCTGGAAGCTTCCAAAACAACAGGAAATTAAACTAGCACTGTGTGCCAAGCACTTGGACTTTTCATTTCAAAACAACAATTTTACTGATATCTTTAATGAAAATCAGCAGGGTCAGCGAGATAAAGCTCCACCGAGAGACCCCTCGGAGCCAACACGCTCTAATCATCTGATTTCCAGAGTTTGGGGTGGTTTGTGGCTGAATCAGTGTTTGCCCAACATAAGTGCTTCGCCGTGACTCGAGATCGCGATCTTCAATCAAGAGCAAATTGGCGGTTTGACCGAACGTGTAGATTGGAGGACGGATGGGGCGAAATTTTAATACTTGCAGACTAATTGCGATTAGAATCACATTTGCTTTAATTTGAGCGGCGCGTGATGAAAGAGAAGCTCAGGACCTGAGCGTGGCCGTCATTAGCCGTGCGGCCTGGTCCACAGTCTTTCCACCAGCTTGTGTGTCTCTGCGTTCTCCTGTGTTCATTTCCTCTGCGTTTTACAGTGACATTCACTGAAGGTCATCCGTTGTCTCTCTCTTTCTGATGCTCTCTCTCCCTCTCTCTCAGAGTGCCTGATGTTCATCAGGGCCTTCAGCCAAGCCGAGCTCCTATGCATGATTTGGGCCGCGTGTTTTGTATGCCATCCAAGCAAGAACGGCACTGCTGACAAATGTTGTAATGAGTCTCGTCCTGGCATCAGTCTGGCCACCTGAGTGAAAGGCGCTGCACTCATCTGGTCTCGTACCTCCCTCTTCCTGTTGCACTAATGCTGGTTTACTAGGAAAAATAGCTTGTATATTTGCTGCAAACATCTTAATGAACACAAAATGGCATTTGCAACCAATTTGATGTGACATATTTCTGAGTGACACAGGATTTACAACAAGAAAAAATATATTTTGTTCATCTGGGATAGGGATGTAACGGTATGAAAATTTCTTATCATGATTATAGTGACCAAAATGATCACGGTTATCAGTATTATCACGGTATTATTAAAATGTGGTGGAGATGTTCAAAAAGTACAGACACATAAATCACTTCACCAAGTTTTATATTTAAAAATCAACAAACAACAAATAAAATGATTTTTTGTTTGCATAATCACTAAAACAATAACATTACCAATGATTTCGGATTTTAAATGACAACTTGACTGAAAACAGTTTAATAGCATGTTCAAATATCTAATGTAACTCTTCAAATAAAGCTTTGAAAAAGTTTCATATAAAGGTAAACCTCACATTTCAGCCTTTAAATAAAGAAAAGGGTTAAGTCAAAATGATAATTGATTAATAAATGGTTAAATGTATTTTATCTGCTCCATAAATAATTCTACATAACTTATCTGAATTGTTTAAATGTGTAGAATCCACATAAGATTGTTTTTCCTTCAACCGGTCAAAATTTACAGCAGGGCATGCAATTTCGCTCCATTTTGGCCAGACAGAAACTGCACACAGGCTGAATGTAAATAAAAGTCTCTGTAAATCCACTCCAAGACAGCAGGTGGCGCTTATGGAAAAGCTGAATACAGCTGTTTCCCGTAAACGCCGTGCACAAAGCAGTATTGTGATTAAGAACACTTCCTTTAGGTATGACATGGAGCGAAAATGAAAACAAAATGCCATCGAATCATTTCTAAAGACAGTAAGAACCTTCAGAGGTACATTCATATAATTAATTCAGTCATATATTCATTTGTATAATTCCCTCAGCACTCTTTTAAAACCTCCCAGCTTTTCTGCTGTGTTTTCACTCAAAACGAAACTAAGTTTAAGGCGTTATTTTAATGACATGTCGAGAGTGCATTATTTTAGAGTGAAAGCATATTAATATAATGCGCGAGCGCAAATCTCTCCGCTCGCACGTGGATTTCCTTTGCTCGCACAAAACCGGACACGCGCGCTCAGATACACGCTGCTCTCGCCCAGTGAGAGTGCGCACACTTAAAACGTGTCTCTCCTCTCACTCAAACTTACTCTGCTAAATTACTCTGCTGCTGTGTGCACGTGAGACTGTTACTGAAAACTGTACTTTATGCTGGACAGTATTTATTTATCGTGAGATGTTCAAATCGCAGTAATCGAATACGGTTTCAATGATAATTAAAAAATGAAACGGTAATACTAACCGTGGTGAATTTTATCATGATTTATCATCAAACCGGTAATCGTTACATCCCTAATCTGGGATTGATTTGATTGTTGAAAATGGGGTTGTGTGTTCTAGGGTTGTGCACCATTCATTTAATTGAGTTAGGATGTCTTTTAAATTCCAATTCTTGAATTGAGGTAGCAAACAGGATGCAGATTCGCTGTTTAAATTTGAATGCAAGGAAGTAGAACTTAAAATGGTTTAAAAGAAACTCAACATGTAAGACAAACTTTGAATGTTGGTTCAAAAAAGCATGGTTAAAAAAAGTTAAAAGGTTCATATGGATGGATGGATGGATTGTAGATGGATGGATTGGTAGATAGATGAATGGATAGATGCGTACATGGATGAATGAACGAATGAATAGATGGATGGGTCAGTGGATGTATGGATGGGTTGGTAGATGGACAGATGGGTGGATGGATGGATAAATGGGTGGGTGGGTGGATGGACGGACGGAAGGATGGGTGGATGGGTGGATGGGATGGGATGGGATGGAGGGGTTTGTAGATGGATGAATGGATGAATGCATACATTAATGGATGGATGGATAGATGGAAGGGTTGGTGGATGAATGGTTTGGTAGATAGATGAATGGATAGATGCGTACATGGATGAATGAACGAATGAATAGATGGATGGGTCAGTGGATGTATGGATGGGTTGGTAGATGGACAGATGGGTGGGTGGATGGATGGATAAATGGGTGGGTGGATGGATGGACGGACGGACGGATGGGTGGATGGGATGGGATGGGATGGAGGGGTTTGTAGATGGATGAATGCATACATTAATGGATGGATGGCTGGATAGATGGAAGGGTTGGTGGATGAATGGTTTGGTAGATAGATGAATGGATGGATGCATGGATAGATGGATGAGTAGTTGAATGGATGGATGGACTGTTGGTAGATAAACGAGTGGATGGATAGATAGATGGGTAGATGGATGGATAGATAGTTCACATATTTTGTTATATTTAATTTTAAAAAAAATTGTGTTTCAGGGTTAATTTCCCATAATGCATTACCTGTGTAATTATAATTCAGTAAATTCCCCTTACTGTTATTCCAATTCAAATTCTGATTCACTTTCCTTGGGGGTGTGGCCAATTCAATTCAAATTTCAGCTTGGAATACTTCAAGATTATGAAGAATGTTTGTTTTCTTTTGAATAACATGCATTGATTGTTCATAGGATCAATCTGAATATTTGTTTGACTTCCTTAACCTCTTGCGTAGAGTCTTATCTTTTTCTTGTACATTTCATTTTTTCAAACAAGTAAAGGAGAGTATGCTGTAATTCAGAGTTTCGGACATGTCCTGTTGTCAGTGACCTCTTTTCCATTTCGCCGAAATGGATCTAGCCAAAATAGAGCAGCACTGCTGGAGTCCAGCTTCCCTAAATTTTTTTCTTTTCTTTTCCAGAACCCTTCCAGCCGAGCGGCCACAGTTAGTTTAGCGATTCCCACTCTGACGCGCGCTCGGCTCAGCTCGGCTCGGCCCGGCTCGCTCTGTCTACATGCCAGTGCTTTCCAAAGCCAGCAAATCATTACATGGGGAGCCCTGCCAAAGTTTTAAATACCAGAAAATAACACCATTTACCACATGCAGGGCAATTATTTCTGTGAAAAATTACCCAGGGGTTTTTATTTGTGATAAACCCCCCTTTCTTAACAGAGAAGACGATGCGTAGCCGGCTCTTTCAGGTCCACACGAAACTCCTCATTAATATTTATGGCCTGCTTTGCAAAGAAACAGTGATAAGCACTGGATGAATATTAAGTTTGACTTTATTTAAAAAACATATTAAAAATATTCACTAAATTAAAGAAAGAAAGAGGGTGAAAACCTTTAAAGAAAGGTAAAGAAAAGCAGAGACTTCTTTGTGAAGAGGTTAAATAGTTCATTTTGCGCAGGCGGAGGAGAGAAGCTAACTTGCAGACCCAGTGAAAGAGACAAACTCGGCAGCAAAGCAATAAAAATGTAGAATCTTCCGGTAGGTGCCCGCATGGCCTTGCCGTCATTTCGAGGCCGAGCTGTCTGCTCTTTGTTTTGGCATGGCAGACGATCCTTGAGTTCTCTGATTGTAGGATGACAGGGGCTTCTCTTTTCATGCTATAAATATGAATTAATAGAGTCTACGTCTTCATACAAGAAAGCACAGGGTTGTTACTTCCAGTACGATGAGATATCTCACTAACATCCGCCAAAAGGCATGCATTTCACTTGAGTTATAGTGTTGAGGCTGCTTGTAGAGTGTCATTGTGATATGAAATAAACAGTTTGTTTATCCTTCTAAATAGGGCTGCACGATTTGGGGAAACAATGTAATTGTGATTTCTGTGATTTTAAAAAACGCCATTGCGATTTCAAATGCAAAAAAAAGTAATACAAATTTTGGGATTATATATCAATATAGCTATAAAATAATAATAATAATCATAATAATAATAATAATAATAATAATAATAATAAATTCTTCTTCTTCTTATATAATCATATTTATCATATATAACCTTATTAAATAATATTGCAACAGTAAAATTACTAAATACAAACTCTATTACTGTTTTAATATTTCACTGTAAATATTTTTTTTTTTTAGAATTTATTAAAAAAATATATAATTTATAACTGTAAAATTACAATAGTAATATTTAAAGCTGTTTAAGACTATATTCATTTCTTCATTTTCAAACGTCATTTTATTTTGACAGAAAACCGCAGGGAGCCCTTAAAGCTTCTCACACAGGCAGAACAGTTGCTGCGAACACAGGCAGATAATGAGCAGCTCGCGTGTAAATGAACGCAGTGCCATGCTTCACTATGTATCACGTATTGCATATATATAATTATTTTTTTTAAATTAAAATTGCAGTCTTTGAGATTTAATAATATTAGTGCTAAGACATATTGCATTTTTTCCCTGATTAATCGTGCAGTCTGTTTCTGTTCACTGAAAGCATAGCATGTTTTATATGAGCCCTTTGAGAGTGTTCTTTGATGGGGCAATTCTTTTCTTTTTGAGCAGAGTTCAAGACATTTCCACTGTAGTGACATTTATATCTATTGGCTCTAGTCCTGTTGAAAGCATCATGACAACTCAAAGATTGGTTAGCTGCTGGTTTGGACATGTAGTGAAGAACATTACTTGTGTGCCTCAAATGAGACATTGCAGCTAATGTTTTGTGACACTAGTTGGAACAGCGTATCCGTGGAGGAAATAATCTGACAGAATAGTGCATGAGATGGATGAGTGTTTGGCTTGTAGACAGTTTCGGTCTCTCTTCATGACATGTAGCTGGTCTCATCAGGTCATGTGGTCCTGTACAGATATGGAATGCATGCACTTTTAATTAACTCATTTAGCAAAAGGTTTTATGCAAAGAGATTTATGCTCATTTTTTTCCTTTTATGTGCACTTGAGCATACAACCTTTTTGTTTTCCAACAGTCCAGTTCTTAGGTACACCAGCTGTCCATGATTACTGCATCTACAGAGGGTTGAACAATGTCTGATCGGGTCCTGCCGTGACTCTGGGGTGAATGTGTGGATGAACGCAGCAGTATTTGTGTTGTGAGATGGATCCTGTGGTGCAGGCCGAGTTGAGGATCAAGAGGCTCTCCTGTGAGATGGTAGGATAGCGCTGGATTCTCGCTGTGTCTCCGCCCTCCAGATCTCTCTTCAGGCTTTACGCCACTGCTCATTAACTCTCATAATAAAACAGCACAGGCATGTGGAGTTCATACTGACTGCAGCGTGTAGTTAGAGGAGTTAAACCCTGCTGTACGGTTTTCATGTGTGAGCGGAGGCCATCCTGCGGTTTCTTGTAATACTTGTATGAACAGCTTGTGTTGCCTTGAGTTGTAGAGTTCAGTGTGTTGAACTGTGAGAGTACAGCATCTTCTGCTGCTTTCTTCTTCTACAGTTTTGTCTTTCAGCTCTTTCAGGTCTACTGCTGTCACAGCATAGTGTTCCTGGAGCTCAAACAGAAGAACTGGTTATCGATTGACAGAGCGATTTATTTCAATTGCAACTCCTTCTTCCTATCATTCTAATACAACATCGATCTATCATTCATTCTATCATTTGTTCTCATTCTATCCATCTGTTTATCTGTCCGTCTGTCCGTCCATCCATCTATCTATCTATCTATCTATCTATCTATCTATCTATCTATCTATCTATCTATCTATCTATCTATCTATCTATCTGTTATTTGTTCTGTAGTTTGTTCTATCTGTCGTTTGTTCAATTGTTCCATCTATCGTTTTTTATTCTATCATTCACCAACATTTGATCATTCTATCTATTGTCTATCCATCTATCATCTATCCATCTATCGTTCTATCGTCCTATCATTCTATCGTTCTATCTGTTCATTTTATCATTCTGTCTATTGCTTTTTTGTACCATTTTATCATTCTATCTAGTGTTCTGTCATTCTTTCTACCATTCTAGCTATCAGTCTTTTATATCTATCTATTATTGTTATATCTATCAATCTGCCGTTCAAACATTCTATTAATCTTCAACCTTTTAAACTTTTTTCACAACTTTCAAAAAAAAAAATAGAAAAAATTCAAAGCTTTGTGAAGTCAACATTCAAAGTTTGTCTTGACAAAAGCAATATACATTTGAAGGTCACCCCTAGAGGTTGTTCAGCAGTACTGCACGAGCTAGTCAAACATTAACCCCTGTATTTGCGTTCTCACGTAGAGTGTATGTCTAACAAACCAGGCCTCTTGTCCATTGTCCATCGGAGATAATATCTGAGAAGCCATGAGCAATCGTGCCCTGTTGTCGGAGTTAAGACGTTTAATCGTCCGGCCCTTTGCCGCAGTCTCTCCGGTCCGGCTGTCAGAATCGCATCAGCCTACCTCGTCACGATGTCAGCGCCGTGAGACGCCAGGGCCGGATCGCTCTCCTCCTTGTGTCTTGGGCCCAGCTCTGCTGCAAACACAGAAGTCCTGTGGGAAGGCACGAGCGTGGCGGCTGGGTCCCATTAGAGCCCCGCTCCACCCCGCACCAGAGGGAGAGCAAAGCCTGCCAAGCACAGGAGCTTTTCCTCGCTATCAGCTGGAGGTAGCGCACAGCTGCTAATTGATTGCAGCTGTGCCGTTTAGCAGTTAAAACATGATTTGAGGTGTCAAAGATCAAACATGCAGAGGTTTTGTTAATAGCCCAAAGGGTGTGTGTTTGTGCATAACTGTGTGAGGGAGTTACATAATTGTGAGGAAATGAGGTTTCAGAGAGTGTGTGTGTGTGAGGAAAGTCTATCAGGCATTAGCAGAGTAAGTACGGATGTCAGGTGAGTTTTGTTTTCGCATGATCTAGCATCTTGTTTTGCAGCGAGCCAACAAAATATCGTATATTATCAAAGCAGCTGTCAGCTTCGCGGATCCACCATGTTTGCATACATTCCTGCCCAGGGCTTCACACTGTCTTCTCTCTCTCTTTCCGTCTAAATCCTCTCTGCTTCGTTTTCCCACACCGTAATCCATAAATAAGGTGGAATTTCAGACTTTGTGGCTAACTCTACTCTGCTTAGCATATTTTGAAGAACGAAGCTACTAGCTCTGCAGAAGAAGCGAGTGGAAACGGTTGACCCCAGATGAATTAGTGGTGGTAGGTTTCTTGAAAGCATTGTCAACAGAATGAGCAGCTAGACCTGCTGTAGAGCTTCAGGCTAGTTGTTTTCTGCTGAGCCAGCTCTGACGTTATCTGAAATGAATGTAGAACAAAATGCATGTAAAACCCCAACTATTTAGCGTCAGCACTTAATTTTACATTTGTTTTGCAGTAGTGTGATTAATCGAAATCGCATCAAAATCGCGATTTGAGACGTTGTGATTTTCTAATCGCAAAGCCTGCGATGTGGATGCGATATTACTCTGTTCCAGAGCATATGCGTGACAGCCTTGAGTAGCAGTCTTACTAACTAATAGAGTGAGCACACCTCCGTCCGTTCTCCCCTATCAGCACTGCTCTATCCAACTGCGCAAACACCCACCATTAAACAAAAAAATAAAAAAAACCTTAAAGCGAGAGAGAGAGAGAGAGAGAGAGAGAGAGAGAGAGGGATTATGGCGTCTACAGGGTCAGATCGATAGTTAGGCAAATTAAAACTAAAGGAAAACGTATGTAACTTCAGCTTCAAAATGACAGACAACGAACAAAAAAGGTAATTTGCAAGAGCTGCGTCACAATGCATATCAAGAGCTCCTTTATGAACGTGAACGTTATCTTACACATTTTATCTCCTCAACAGATTAATTTGAAATAAGTTTATAATGCATGTTCGCTATTCCCAATTCAGAAGACCGCACACACAGCCTAATGCTTCTCATACTCGCTCCTCTCTGCCCCACGCGGCGCGAATCCTGCGTCATGGACGAGCCGTTCACACTTGCCGCACTCACACAGCCTGTTTCATAATGCTTGTTTATACTCGCGCTGGGCTCCACATCGCAATCTTTACAAGCGGATCTGGCAATATGGATGAGGCTTAACGCACGTGTGAAACCTGTGTCAGCTCGCGCCTGGCTCCGCGTTTAAAACGAATGTAAATTCAGTCTAACTGCTTGCTAATTTCACTTGGATGAAATGAAACATTCAGCACATTTTCCACTTGTTCTTAAAATCCCAAATACTTGAAAATCAATATAAATCTGACAAATGATAAATAAATCAGCCTGTGTAACATATGTAATACTTTAATAATCGACTACAGAAATAATTCATTTACAGGTGCATCTCAATAAATTAGAATGTCGTGGAAAAGTTCATTTCAGTAATTCAACTCAAATTGTGAAACTAGTGTATTAAATAAATTCAGTGCACACAGACTGAAGTAGTTTAAGTCTTTGGTTCTTTTAATTGTGATGATTTTGGCTCACATTTAACAAAAACCCACCAATTCACTCAACAAATTAGAATATGGTGACATGCCAAAGGTTTCCTAAGCCTTTAAAATGGTTTCTCAGTTTGGTTCACTAGGCTACACAATCATGGGGAAGACTGCTGATCTGACAGTTGTCCAGAAGACAATCATTGACACCCTTCACAAGGAGGGTGAGCCACAAACATTCATTGCCAAAGAAGCTGGCTGTTCACAGAGTGCTGTATCCAAGCATGTTAACAGAAAGTTGAGTGGAAGGAAAAAGTGTGGAAGAAAAAGATGCATATCCAACCGAGAGAACCGCAGCCTTATGAGGATTGTCAAGCAAAATCGATTCAAGAATTTGGGTGAACTTCACAAGGAATGGACTGAGGCTGGGGTCAAGGCATCAAGAGCCACCACACACAGACGTGTCAAGGAATTTGGCTACAGTTGTCGTATTCCTCTTGTTAAGCCTCTCCTGAGCCACAGACAACGTCAGAGGCGTCTTACCTGGGCTAAGGAGAAGAAGAACTGGACTGTTGCCCAGTGGTCCAAAGTCCTCTTTTCAGATGAGAGCAAGTTTTGTATTTGTCATTTGGAAACCATTTGTCATTTGTCAAGTTTTGTATTTGTCATTTGGAAACCAAGGTCCTAGAGTCTGGAGGAAGGGTGGAGAAGCTCATAGCCCAAGTTGCTTGAAGTCCAGTGTTAAGTTTCCACAGTCTGTGATGATTTGGGGTGCAATGTCATCTGCTGGTGTTGGTCCATTGTGTTTTTTGAAAACCAAAGTCACTGCACCCGTTTACCAAGAAATTTTGGAGCACTTCATGCTTCTTTCTGCTGACCAGCTTTTTAAAGATGCTGATTTCATTTTCCAGCAGGATTTGGCACCTGCCCACACTGCCAAAAGCACCAAGAGTTGGTTAAATGACCATAGTGTTGGTGTGCTTGACTGGCCAGCAAACTCACCAGACCTGAACCCCATAGAGAATTTATGGGGTATTGTCAAGAGGAAAATGAGAAACAAGAGACCAAATAATGCAGATGAGCTGAAGGCCACTGTCAAAGAAACCTGGGCTTCCATACCACCTCAGCAGTGCCACAAACTGATCACCTCCATGCCACGCCGAATTGAGGCAGTAATTAAAGCAAAAGGAGCCCCTACCAGGTATTGAGCACATATACAGTAAATGAACATACTTTCCAGAAGGCCAACAATTCACTAAAAATGTTTTTTTTTATTGGTCTTATGAAGTATTCTAATTTGTTCAGATAGTGAATTGGTGGGTTTTTGTTAAATGTGAGCCAAAATCATCACAATTAAAAGAACCAAAGACTTAAACTACTTCAGTCTGTGTGCATTGAATTTATTTAATACACGAGTTTCACAATTTGAGTCGAATTACTGAAATAAATGAACTTTTCCACGACATTCTAATTTATTGAGATGCACCTGTATATAAAAAATAAACAAATATTTCCTGTGAAATTCAGTAATTAAGTACATTCTGTAAAAGTAGTTGAAAAAAAAAAAAAAAGACAGATCCCCTCCCAAAACACAATAGAAAATTTTATGGGAATTGTATTGGTTTTAATGTAAACTATAATGGTGTCTACTGTAATTTCTACTGGAATAATGGCCAAAACAAAAAGGAATTTTGTAATGGTTTAATGGAAACTGTAAGAATTTCTGTTAATGGTTTCTATTGTTTTTTTCAGCAGGGGAACGATACTCATACTGTGCTGCACATTATTGACAATACTGAGCTGAAGCTTGACTTTGCAAATTTAAAATCGCAAATCAAATCGCAATCGCAATATCTGTCAAAAAAAATCACAATTTGATATTTTCCCCCAAATCGCACAGCCCTATTTTACAGTGATTTGTATGAGATGCCTAATGTCTCAAAGCTTCAGAATTCTTATTTTTCTGATGGCATTTCATCAAGATGGCCAAATTAAGGGTTTGAATGAAATCAACTGCCTACACAAAGTCGAAATAAGCCAAAAAGACTTTGAAATCATGTTATTTGGTAGACTAAAGCTCATTTTTCTAGTCCTTGCTTTAGATGAGATGAAAACCATTATGGTTCAAATTAGGGCTGTGTATCACCAGCAAAGTCACAATACGATACGTATCATGATACAGAGGCCACGATACGTATCACGATACAGGACTGCACGGAATTTCACCTCAGACGAATTTAATAAAACAGCTGTTTATGAAACACTGCATATAGGGCCATTGCTAACTGAACAGTTGACCTCTGCATTATGAAGGGCCTCCATAACTGTACCACAGTACAATATAGGTAATGGCATATGTTTCATGTTTACATTGGGCACTCTCCACCAGGTACAATATTCTGATTGTTTGCATCTTGTTTTTAAGAACATAAATAAGAATGTAGGCCTACTCGTTCTAATAAATTTATATTGTAATGTACTCATTCTACTATATTAAAATCATCTTAACATTGCTGGTAGGTTATCATTGCACAAATCAACACACTCTCTACGTTAAAAAAAAATAAAAAATAAAAACAAAAACTAGAAGAGTTCTAAACTAATGCCCCGTCGTCACTGTATCTCACTCACACACAGATCATGATGCGCGCCCACACAGACATTTTTTAGGCTGCCCCGCAATTTTATCAATAAAATTTATGGCTTTATTTTAATGACAAATGTCGCGAGCGCATTATTACAAGGCGAGAGCGCATTCATGTAAAATGCGCGTGAATTAAATATACAGCTTCACTGTTAATAAAGAAACACGGCAAAACGGTGGTAATTTTTACATACACAGCCTCTCTCTCTCTCTCATAAATGAACACTTGATAAATTACACTTTTCTGATAATAGAATATTGAAGTGGAGATCGCTAAACTGCAAACTATGTTTTCAGAAAGCAAGCGCATTTATCCACAGTGGCGTGAGAGCGCGTGCACATGGTTGCCAGATTGACAAAGACTAGTAACACACTAAGCAAATATTTCCGTATTGCGCAAATATGAAGCTCTGTTTCGGGGATTACGTCTCTTTATATCAGGCAACCCCCGTTGTGTTCCTCGGCGGCCAGATTAAACCTTGTTGTAGCCTGTATTATGCTCTATGTATTATTTTTTAGAAACCTTGCACTTTTCTACTGCATTTTAAAAGGTGTTCTTGTATTCAAATTAAGCGTGGTCCACTGCTGAACACGTGCCACAATATCGATACAGGGCCAGCTGTATCGATACTCGTATCGTCAAATCTCTGTGACGATACATCGTCGTATCGATATTTCGAACACAGCACTAGTTCAAATCACAGTTAAAGGTGGGGTATATTTTTTCGGGTCAGTACCAAAACAAACTTGTAACCAGTCAGCAATAAGGGGTGTGTCTACTCATGATGCGGAGGTGAGCGCGCTCGGTGCACAGGTACCCCTTTTCCACCAAGGCAGCTCCAGTGCTGGTTGGGAGCCAGGGCCTAGTTTCAAACCGGTTCTTTGTTTTTCGACACCCAAAGCACCAGCTCCGAACCAGGAAAAGCGGTTCATAAGTAGCACCAAAACATTGCTGGGCTAGAAGGAAGAACCGCTTGCGTCAGGGGCTGGGGGAGGGGTTACTGTGACCAACAAGACGACAGAAACTTTGCACCGCCATATTTGAAATAGCAGCTAAACATGAACACATTGGATTCGCCGTGTTTGTATGACGATGTAGGTTCGCAAAGCCATGAACATCAATAGCAACGCAACGTCCGCCATTGTTGATAGTTTGTTTAGGCTTGTTCGGGATGGATCGGCGCTGCGCGGACTGGTCATTGCGTGGCATCGGGGTGCTGCGGGAGCAACTGGAAAGCAGACGGCTCTTTATGCTTTTGGATAGCTCTCATGGTGCTTTTGTGTGTTGTGTGCCGATCGATCGGTCTGTGTGGCGCCAATGCACCTCGAACAAGTCTGTTGTGTTTGGCGCGGCCGCGCTAGTGAAATGAAACATGAAACGTATTCAGTGATGTAAGACCTGGCTCTGTATTGGCTCTCTAGCCTGTGGAAAAGCAACCGGTTCTTAAAGGGCTCGCCAGTCGAACCAACTAAAAACTGGCAATAACACTGGCTCTGAACTAGCACCTGGTTCCTGCTAGCCGAGCGGAGCGACGACAGAAAGATAGACAAAAGCGGAAAATGTCTGTGGAACAAAAGAAGCCTTACACCGTGTCTACACCGGACACCGCGCCGCAACAGCTAAAGTCTGTCTACACTGGACGCGACAAAGCGACCGTCGAAAATTATTTGAAATTTGTGTCAATATGTCATAAATAGAACGCGGCAGCAGTTTACTGTCAGGGATTTATCGTGTCGCCCCGCGCCGCATCCAGTGTAGACAGCTTCACTGATTATAATGACTTCTATAGTATTTTGTTGCACCGCGCTGCTCACGTCCGGTGTAGACACGGTGTAACGATAAGGCAAGAAGTAGGACCCGTGTAAATATCGGATCAGATTTCCAGTGCTGGAGAGAACTCAAGGAGCGGGAAGGTCTGCGATCGGACGCCGAGGTTGCTTTGTTTCTTCTCAATAGATAAGTAACATTGGTTTTGCTTTGTTTCACAGAACTAATCGTTGCCTGGGATGCGTACGTATGTGTGGTTCGGAGCTATCAAAATAGGGGCGAGACCCTTTTGGGGTAGGGGCGAAAGGGTCCAGAAATCACTTACCGCACCTTTTACAATAGACAGTTTGAAATAGTTCATTTAATAATAGCTAATTTAATTTATTTTTTTTATGGATCAGAATATACAATATGCAATTAGTCTTTAAACAGAAAAATATATGGCTCAAATCACAATTAAAAATAAATATTACTAGCTTGAAATATATACATGCATGTGTGTGTATTTATTTATACATAAATACACACAGAACACACACATATATTAAACAAGCAAAAAAAAAAATAAATATATATATATATATATATATATATATATATATATATATATATATATATATATATATATATATATATATATAAAATAAATATAAATAAATAAATATATTTATATACATTTTTCTCTATAGTAGCCTATTACCAAGCATATCTATTTTTAATTGTGGTTTGAGCTTTAATTTTTCTTTCTGTTTGCAGAGTAATTCTCCTTTTATAAGTAGCTAAACGTAATAATAAGGTTTTTTTTTCTAGGTTTTATGTTGGGTTCATCTGTGTCCATTTGTTGAAAGTGTTTAGTTGTGGGTGTTGTGTACAGATGACGGTTCGCTGTTCTCTTTTGTAGCGTCTCACAGAACGCTTCAACAACAACCGTGACTTGTTCAAGCTTGTTAGCTTGTCATTTAAACCTTGCGAGGCGTCCTCTCCCCTAATAAGCATCCTACCTATCAGGGAAATAAGATTTTTGAGCGCGATAACACCGTGTCGCTTTTGGAGGGAAAACACACGGTATATGCATAAATATGAATGAAGGAGTGGTTTTGACTGGTTCGCCTCAGATATTTCCAGGTGAAGCCATCTCTCCCGGATTGACATGCATAAACACAGTAATGCATAAATACATACGTAATATATGGAAAAACATTCCCAGATGTTTTACTTTATGTGGGCAAAGACTGTCCCTACTCTGTAATCATTAGCAGCAAAATGACACCTCATGCAAATGGTGTGAGATGTTTGCCCTCAAATATTCGCACAAAGCAGGAGAAGATGATCCTCTAATTGGTACAGCAGCCATTTGGCCGAGATCCAGTCTATCAATTACTCGCGCCGCTTTTCTGAAGAAATAGAGTGTAATTGCGATTCTTTTGCTCTTATTAATAGGATGAAGATGCCGCGGTGGGTAACACAATGCCGGCGACTGCGACGGCCAGCCGTTTGGAAGTTATTTCAAAGACGAAAGCGAATGCAGACTCCCTCTGTGCAGATCTTCATTGCTCTCTTGCCGTTCCTTTCAAGCACTCTCTTTCTCTGCCCGTATCTCTCTCTCTCTCTCTCTCTCTCTCTCCCGCGGTGACTGACAGTCTCTCTGACGCACTCCCTCCCGTTTCATCGTGCAGCAAATCAAATATGACAGCGAGGACTGTAGACATAATGGAGAATGTTAGGAGAGACCGCTACTGTACACACAAATAGCCGCAGGCTTAATTGAACAGCGCTGGCCGTGACCCGAACTCTTCCAGAAACCTGCAGGATGTGCTATGAGTCGTACTTCACTCTTTTATTTAGCGTCAGATGTGCTAAAGAGAGAAACATGCGAAAAAAGCAATAAAACAGACAAAAAGGAAGAGCCATGACCAATCACGGGCAGAGTCAGCGCTTTAAGTTTAATTAATTAAATGCTAAGCTCTGTTGCGCACGAAGAGGCAGTGAATCAGTCGGCGTCTTCCTGAGGGGTGTGATTTTTGCTATGTTAGCAGCGGCTGATGGAGTTGGGTTTGAGAGCTATCTGGTCGCATCGCCACGCCGTTGTCTTTTTTGAATAATGGCACTGATAATTTGAGGCACTCCAGTGAAAGAGAGGCGTTGATGCTGAGTAAATAGGCTGATTGGGGAGAGATGAAGGTCAGTCCCGCTGCAGGTGACAAAACAGTGCCTTCCTTTTATCCTCTTTCTCTCTTCACAACATCCCGTTCCCCTCGCCTACCCCCAAGGAACTTAAAAAGAACACAAATGAATATCGCTATGAGGTGCGTTTATTTTTTTTTCGTGAAGTGATCGTATCAGCCGTCCTACGAAGTGTTTCATCAGAACTCATTTGCAAAGCAGAGTTCGCCTTTAAAGTCAACATGAAATCAGAAGTTGTGTGTAGTGTTAAAAAGTTTGGGGCTGGTAAGATTTTTTTCTCTTTTGCTCACCAAGGCTGCATTTATTTGATCAAGAATACAGTAAAAGCAGTAATATTGTGAAATGTTATTACAAATGTAAAATAACTCTTTTCTATTTTATTATATTTTAAAATGTAATTTATTTCTGTGATGCAAAGCTGAATTTTCAGCATCATTACTCCAGTCTTCAGTGTCACATGTTCCTTCAGAAATAATTTTAATATACTGATTTGCTGCTCAAGTAAAATCTTTTTTTTTCTATTTCTTCTTATTAATTATTTTTCTTACTATAAATGTCTTATTATTATCAATGTTGAAAACAGCTGTGTTGCTTCATTTTTTTGTGAAAACTGTGATACGTTTTCCGGGATTCTTTCATGAATAGAAAGTTAAAATGAAAAACATTTGTTTCTTTAACAATGAATTAAAAATGAATTTATTTTGATATTACATCAGCATTTATCTGAAATAGAAATCTTTTATAAAATTTAAATTCTGATATATATATATATATATATATATATATATACACACACACACACACACATACATATACATATATATACAGGTGCATCTCAATAAATTAGAATGTCGTGGAAAAGTTAATTTATTTCAGTAATTCAACTCAAATTGTGAAACTCATGTATTAAATAAATTCAGTGCACACAGACTGAAGTAGTTTAAGTCTTTGGTTCTTTTAATTGTGATGATTTTGGCTCACATTTAACAAAAACCCACCAATTCACTGTCTCAACAAATTAGAATATGATGACATGCCAATCAGCTAATCAACTCAAAACACCTGCAAAGGTTTCCTGAGCCTTCAAAATGGTCTCTCAGTTTGGTTCACTAGGCTACACAATCATGGGGAAGACTGCTGATCTGACAGTTGTCCAGAAGACAATCACTGACACCCTTCACAAGGAGGGTAAGCCACAAATATTCATTGCCAAAGAAGCTGGCTGTTCACAGAGTGCTGTATCCAAGCATGTTAACAGAAAGTTGAGTGGAAGGAAAAAGTGTGGAAGAAAAAGATGCACAACCAACCGGGAGAACCGCAGCCTTATGATGATTGTCAAGCAAAATCGTTTTAAGAATTTGGGTGAACTTCACAAGGAATGGAGTGAGGCTGGGGTCAAGGCATCAAGAGCC
>CM077250.1:5243578-5373578 GCA_039654775.1 Spinibarbus caldwelli
TTTCCCCCTAAAATTAGCATTGAAAAATGTCTACGGATTCCCTCTACCTGCACATTTTGGAGAATTAAATGAGATTGTCATTTGAGGTTCTGATTCCCTGTAACAGTTCTGTTTCCTTAACGATTCCATTAACTATTCTCCTAAGAGCAACTTAGTTTGTAAATTAATGTGCACCCAGCAAGGACAACGCTATTATAAAATTTCTTTTTTTCTCCTCGTATATAAAATAATGCACAGGCATATGGACTGCTTTTATCATGCTTTGTTTGTCCTTTATGGATCTTGGTCACCATCAACTTTCAAGAGAGCAACTGATAAACATTACAAAAACCATTTGAGTTTAGAACAACATGATCACCATTAAATAATGACAGATTTCATTTTTGGTAACCTGTTCCTTTAAGAGCTGGAACAAGCAGAATGCCGGTTTGTCCCTGTATTTCTGAGCATGAATGTATGTGTGTGTGCGCTCAACAGATATGACGGCAGTCTTGTCCCTGTACCGCAGTGAATATCTCAGTCTCTCTGCTGGTTTGATGTGGTGCAGCAGACGGCTCTTAATAATTTATTTGCGTAGCAGCACTTGAACAGTGATGCTGTCTTTCTCTTTCTCTCTCTCTCTCTGTCACACACACACACACAGACACGCAGGTCAGGTGTGCATCCCCACACTTCTTCACCACAACTCAAACACACGCACGAGTTTCTTCATCATATATGTTAGTAAAAATAGATGACAGTGTCTTCTTGTAGCCTGTCAGTTTGTTATGGTTTTCTTTGTAGCAACAGCTCAAACAGGATCTATAGAAACTTCAGTTTGGTCCTTTTTGTTTCTGTTTTACATCCCGAGACATCAAGCAGCCTACTGTACAGTACTATATCTCAGAATATATTCAAAATCTAAATTTCCGATAAATAAATATATATTTAGAATATATACAGATTCTCAAACCAAAAATAAATGAAGATGGTCATTTATTCACTCTCATGTCTTTTGAAACCTCTAAAAATATATTTATTTTTATTATTTATTATTATATATTCATAGTATTTTTTTTTTTATTTAGCAGTACGGCTTACATTTCAACAAAATCAACAAGTTTGTATGTTGCAGTGTTATTGTAGTATTATTTATATGCTGTTGTATTATATGTTGTTTTATATTTTAAGATTTCGTTTTGATTTTTTAAGTTTAGGTTTTAGTGATTTTATTATGTGCATTTTTATTAGTATTTGGGTTTTTAAACCTCTATATATCTTAAATTTCTATATACATTTAATTTAATTTAATTTAGTTTTAGTAATTGTAGTACTTTAACATGAGCACATTATTTCAGTTGCAAAAGTTTTTTTTTTTTGATTTTCATCTTTGTTTTAATTGCAGATTTTTTTAATATATTTTTTTAATAACCAAAAACTATTTAATTTTACTTTTAGTTAACATTAGCAACAGTGGTAGGTTGTATGAATATTTGGTTAATATTTAATCTTATAGTTTTATTTATAGCATTTCTTTTAATTTTATGCAGTAAGCTATATCTGTATTCTCAAGTCTGCTAGGTTGCAAACAGCTTGTCTTTTCAGTGGTTTCTGCTGTGTATTCTTGTGTGTCAGTTTTATGTCCGTCTTGTCCAGACTGACTAATCTGGCCCTTTTCTCCATGAACGTCAGGTTAACTCTGCGGTCAGAGCCATTGGCCCCTGTGCTCTAGATTTATTGTCTCTGTGATGGTAGCTGGGTTGTGGTCAGCTTGTGCACGGGGGAACCACGGATAGCTTGTGCGTTATTGTAATGGACTCTTGCATGGGAGAATTTACCTGTAAATGTCACTCACCCCACTCCAGCAGATGACATCGATAAAAGCCCCCGTAAATCACGCTGGGCGGCCCCGACGCCCAATCCAGCAGTCAATATCGCAGCCTAATAAACATGCCAGGGGGCCGTAGTAGTCTGAGATGAGTATTTTCAAACAAGCAGGACAATTCTTGTCCATCTTGATGCCATTGATGGGACTAGGGTCTTAGGCTGCTGTCACAGTTCAGAAGCTGTGCATCACAATCAGCGTACATATTTCTAAAATTAGTGATATTTTAGTAATATTTACATTTTGTAGTGTTTAATAATGTTTTGAATTAGTTTTTTTTTTTCAGTTTTCATTTTAAATTTAATTCAGATGTAAGTAATTTTGTTATGTGCATTTTTATTAGCATTTTTAGCCTTTTTTTTTTTTGCAATTTTTGAACTTCAACTTAAACTTCTTAAACTTCTACATACTTTAAATTAAATTTAATTTCAGTTTTAGTTTTAGTAATTGTAGTACTTAACTTAAACATTAGTACTTAAGTAGTACTTAACTTAAGGCGATTATTTCATTTTAGTTAGTTGTAAAAACTAAAAAAAGTTTTAGTTAAAGTTAAGTTTTTCATCTAATATTTTTTTATTTTTTTTATTTCAACTTTATTTTAATGACTGAAAATAGTTTTAGTTGTAGTTATAGTTTTAGTTAACAATAACAACACTGATGCTGTTGTTTGAATATGAGGTTATTGTTTAATCTGTTATAGTTTTATTGGCCATTATTGTCAGAATTTGTAAATTCTGTAATGTAAATTTTGTAAAATGATGTGCCGTATCTGTTTCATTAAAACTGAGTAAAGTTCACATACCAAATTACTAACTAAATTTCTTTTTATTTAATAAATTTCTAAAAATTATATTTATTTATATTTTTATAACAGTGTTTTTATTATTTATTATTATTTTGTTTTTATTATGGTTTTAATTGGTGTAATTTTATTTAATTTTATTAATTTTTTATGTGCTTGTCATGTTTTTAGTATTTCTGTATAGCTTTTATTTATTCATTTATCTTTATTTTAGAAATTGTAGTACTTAAACTTGTTTCAAGGTAAAGTTTCATTTTAATTACTAGAAATGATTTTTGACTAAATTTAAACAACATTTTTGTCAAAAACTGTAAAACAAAACAAAAAAAAAACAAAACCCTGTTTCTACAATTCTGATTGAATTGTTTTCATGTACTTGAGTCCACATGAACTGTAAACCAGACCAGCGTTGGTTAGGAAAAGTTAGTGTAGGAAAACTACTCAGCAGGAGAATTTGGCCAGAAGTGACAGTGATGTACGCTTTAGTTTTTGACTCTTTTTGCAGCTGTGGTTTTACTACAAACGCTCTTACCTTTTGTTCAGCCAGTGGTATATTTTCAGCTCTTTCCATATAGGCAGTTGTCTAGAGTTCTCTGTATTTCATTTTTTTTTTCTCCCAGGATTGGGGTTTGATTTCTCATCATATTCTGCCTTCTGTCTCTTCTTAGTCTCTCCGGATTCTTCCGTTTACGCAGCTGAGGGAAAATAAGGTGTTATTTTGTGGGGTTATGACAGGTGTGTGGAGCGTTCCTGTGTTTGATTGACACGCTCCTCGTTTTGTGTGGATTGAAGGTCTCTGTGATGCAGCACGGGTCTGCAGTACCTCCGTCCTGACCTTCTGTGAGTGTGAGTGTGTGTGTGTGGGTGTGTTTTTAGTGAAACAATGTTGTGAACACTGCCGGAATACCAGAGATGCAAGAATATCCTTTCCCTCAACAGCGCTTCTCATCTCTTCTCTAGTCGTGGTCTCTCCAACCTCCCTCTCTGTCTGCCAGTCCTTTGGCACGGGCCGCTCTGTTCTGACATGGTACTATCCTGTTGGATAATAATCCTCAGATGCTACTGCAAACCCACAGAGCAGATCTTCAGCACTCTGAGGCCTGTATTACATCGCTTGTGCTGTTGACTTTATGAACGCCTTGGCCAAACCAGCAGGAGAACATATCCTTCAGTCGCTCCTCTCTCTCCAGCCTGCAGGAGCGTCATTGATTTAGCATCTGATGGAAATCAGAAACAATCAGAAACGGCATTAGGGTTAGTGCGGTGTTATTTCGCTACTATTTACTGTATATACTATTTTAAATTAGATTTTAAAAATAAATATATTTTATATATTTTTAAGTTTAATTTTAAAGATTTACTGATTTTATTTTGTGATCTGTAAATTTATTTATTTTTTTAATAATTTTTTATTTCAGTTTTAGTAATTTTAGTACTTAAACTTACTTTATTTCAGTTAGCTGCCAAGGCAACATTTTTATTTTTTTCAATAAAGTATTAAAATTTTCAATCTAATATTTATATTTTATTTATAACAAGTGAAGTTTTAGTTGTAATTTTAGTTAACAGTAACAGTGCTGGTACAGTATGTGATTGATGTTCAGAATTTGTTGTTTGTTGCAGTTTATTGTGACTGTGTGAATTAGCCTTTAGGTCGGTGTTGCCCAAATTGCTTTATCTTACAAAATCGCTTTATTATTATTTATCTGAATATGACTTTTAAATAATATGTACAATCATATTAAATAACTGAAGCTTCATCATTTCTTTTTCTGCTTTTTTTGTTAGCTAGCATGCTAACCAGACTGTTCAAGGCTAGCTACTTCAGATTTGTTCCAAATTTGAGTGCATTGCAGTTTCTTCTTTTAATTATTGGTCGAATAAATATGTGTCAGATGAATGGATTCTCACTGTTTTTCAATTTCACACAATGAGCACTGCATTTTATTTACAATGTCTAAAATCTTACCAATCAGGCCACATGGTATGGAAACCCATTTCTGCTACAGAATAAAACATAAATAAAAATGGTAATTGTGACTACTTTTATTTTCAGAATTGTACGATATAAACCCTGAATTGCGGGATACAACCTCACAATTATGACAAAAAAAGTCAAAATTTTAAGATATAAACTCAGAGTTCAGAATTTGTTCTTGCAATTTCAAGTTTACGTCAGAATTATGTGTTTATATCTCAAAATTCAGAATTTTCTCTGAATTCCGCATCTTGCAGTTGTTTTTTGTTTCTGCCATGGAATTAAAAAAAGGTAAGTGTAGCACTTTTATCTTAGAATTCTGACTTTTATACTCACATTTGTGAGTTTATATCGTGCAATTCTGACTTTTTTCAGACCTTAGTTGTACCTTAGCTGACCTTAGATTTTTTTTCTCAGAATTGTGAGTTTATATTTTAGAATTTTCAGTTTATATCTTGCAATTCAAAAAATAAAAAATAAAAGTTAGAATTGCAAGATATAAACTCAGAATTGCGAGGAAAAAGGTCAAAATTATGAGATTAAAAAGTCAGTTTTTTTTTTTTTTTATTCCTTTCATGACATGGTACCTTCTAAAATGCCATTGAAATCAACAAATAATTAATTATTATATAATTCGCAATCACTGTGCCAAAACAGCAGGAGAACGTATCCAGCATCTCTCTCCAGCTTGTAGGATTGTCAAGGAGTCACACAGGACCAGGATTTAGCATGCACAGGAAGTCTGACGCGATTGAGACGGCGTCAGGGTCAGCGGTGCTGTTTTGTACGTGTACCCGGAGCAGGCCTGCTTACAAAACTGACACATTTTCAATCATATCGCCGATTCCCTGGAAATCACAGAAAGGCCACGTCGGAGCATTTTATAGAGTACAATGCACCAGATGGGGATTAGTTTTCCCAACATGTGGGGAAAAAAGGTCTTTTTTTTTTTTTTTTAAAGAGAATGCGTGGTGTAGGGGTAATATAGTCGGCTTTGAAAAATGGACCAAATCTTCCGCCGCTGTCTGCAATATACAGTGCCTTTACGGCCATGAAACAAAATCAAAATGGGCCTACATTGGGCCGTGGAGACACTGTGCTTTATATGTAGGTGTGTGTGTGCGCACGTGTGTGTGTGTCGGAGCGTTGCGTGTGTAGGTGTTTTCATTCAGTTGGTGGTAGAATGGCGACACTCTCCATACCTGCAGGGAATTTATTGTGCTAAATGAATTGTGGCCCGTAGAAGTTTGTAAATTGCAAGGCATCAATCTAGAGGAGATATAGAGAGAGAGAGGAGCGTGGCCGCGTTCACCCCGTCTGATATCAATCCTTTACCGTTAAAACCTCTCCTTTCAATTCCTCCCCATTCATCCTGCAGCAACCTCCGGTGTTTAACAGGGATCATGAAGAGCCCTTAACAAATAAAAGCTCTTTAGCGTTTGAGTGCTGCAGATAAATGCGTGAACGAGGCCGTTTATGCCGAGCAATTAGAACGCCACCCGTTATCTGTAGCGCATCACGCCCCAGACAAGCCAATCGCATTGCCCCGAATCAATAACCCGGAAAATTTGTTAATGTTAAACTACTGTTTTGAAAAATACATGTTTAACATCAGTCAGTAAACATTCTAGAGTCTGGCGATGATTCAGTAAGGCGGAGCTACAGCGTGTAAGGCAGCACTCAAACTTCTTTCTCAGTTATCAACATGTAAGCTTATGTGCTGCTTTATTTGTATTTCAGATCTCAAAATTAATTACAATTACAATATATGCTTTGTGGTGTAAATATTTCTCATACTGGTTACTAACAGCAGAAAACATCAAAAGAAAATACATTTCTAAATAATTTCATTTCACATTGCATATTGTGTCATTTTTCATTATTATCCAAGACCATTATTTGTACATTCCAACAAATTCATCATTTTCATAAAAAAGTCTCTATCTATCTATCTATCTATCTATCTATCTATCTATCTATCTATCTATCTATCTATCTATCGTTCTATCTATCTATCTATCTATCTATCTATCTATCTATCTATCTATCTATCTATCTATCTATCTGTCGTTCTATCTATCTATCTATCTATCTATCTATCTATCTATCTATCTATCTATCTATCTATCTATCTATCTATCTATCTATCTATCGTTCTATCTATCGTTCTATCAATCGTTCTATCGTTCTAACTATCTGTTGTGCTGTCTGTCGTTCTATTGTTCTATCTTATATTTCAGTTTATCAAGTATATGTAATTGTTTTTGAAATGTTTGCCTCATTGAAGTTGTACTCTAAATCTGTGTGAATTCTGGGTCAATTCTGGGTGCTGATGTTTCCCTCATTATGGCCGTTAAGAGCTTTTCCACGTTTCTCCACAGCGAGCCATACTGGGAGAGGTCTGCTAATGCAAGCTCCTGCTCCGCCACTAGGCCCAAGACACTCCACCTTGGAGGGCAACAACATACCTCATCACCATGGTAATCCATCCCTTCTATCGCATCTCTCAGGCCAGCCGGAGCCAATAGAAGTCACAGATCATCTGCACATACACCAGACATTTCAACAGCACTCACACACACTGTCACAGACAAATAACATTTGTATTGTACAGTATAGATGATACAGATTCAGTGATTTATAGCTTTCTCCCAAAGTTTTTTATTAACACTGTCCTTGTTCCATCTTAGAATTTTTTTTTTATTTTAACCATGGTCACTGTAGTTTCTTCCAGAATGCTGGTATAGGTATAATTACTAATGTAAAAGGTGTGCTGCGTTCATGTCATGTCAAAAATACAGTAGTTTCAGACTGTTTTACAAACAGTTCATCTTTGTTAAGCACATAATTTGGAAATGCAGAATTAATTTAAAGTAATGTAAATACACAATAACATTCAAATATTTTGGGGTCAGTAAATTTTTTGAAAGGCTACATTTATTTGATCAAAATTACAGTTTTTTTTTAAAATATAATTGCAATTTTAAAATGTTTTTATATTCTAATATATTTTAAAATGCATTTTATTCCTGTGATGGTAAAGCTGAATTTTGATAAGAAATCAGAAATCATTCAATTATGCTGAAATGCTGCTTATGTAGCATTTCTTAATAATATCATTGAGTTCTGTTCAGTTCTGCTGCTTAATATTTTTTTCTAAACTGATACATTTTGTAAACTGATACATTTAAGAATATAAAGTTCAAAAGAACAGCATTTATTTGAATATTAATTACATTTTTGCAATGTAATTGTCTTCATTGTCACTTTTGACCAATTCGTTCTTGCTAAATAAAACTATAAATTTATTTTAAAAATGTAATGACCCCAAAATGTTGTATTCCCATTTGATGTTGTTTTAATATAGTCACTGTTACCTGGAGTTACCTTTGTCTTCATTGTACATTCCTCAATGATTTGCATGAGAATATAGATGTACATTTATGAAGTAATTAAGAATTTGCTGTCATCACCAACAAAGCAGAAAATGGATCAATTTCAGCCTCTATGCACATTAGAAACCAATCATTTCGGAGAAATGAACAGCTCAGAGCAGAACGTTTACATTTATATACTGTAATTCAGACACAACATGACTGCTGCATTGATATCAGCCAGCACTGTCACCATAAAGAAATTAACCTACAGAACACTCTTAAAAATAAAGGTTCTTTATTGGTATTTATGGTTCCATTAAGAAGCTTTAACATCTATGAAACCTTTCCATTCCACAAAAGGTTCTTTATAGTGAAAAAGGTTAATCCGATTATTAAAAATGGTTCTTTTAAGCACCGTTCACTTGATAGGTTCTTTGGGGAACCAAAAAAGCTCCTTCTATTGCATTGCTGTGAAAAAAAAAAAAAAACCTATTTTTATGAGTGAAAGATTCTGGATCTTCTTACACTGCCTAAAGGAGACACCAGATTTATTTATGATTATTTTACCGAAGCTACAGTAACTGTTTTGGCAGAAACTGTGGTTACCATGGTCAGTTTTTGTAAGGTGTACTCTCTTCTTCCCCCAACTACCAGCCTAGAAATGTATATTATTCTTTGAGATTGTTTTCCTCATTGATGTATGTTTTGTTTTTGTTCATTCAAGGTAGAATTACGCCTTTGACTGTCTTTCAAGGCTTTGAAAAAGATAAAAATGTATTATTTTACAGTAGCTACAATTTTGGCAGAAACTGTGGTGACCATAGTCCTTTTCTCTCTCTTTTCTAAAAATGAGCACTGAACACTTTTAGATTTTTCCTCATGCATGTATGTTTTCTTTTTTGATCATCTGAGGCAGAATTACATCTTTGGCGTTTTTTTAAATTCAGTGAGCAACCCCAAGTGAGTATTTCGCCTTAACAAAGACATTCTTAATTGATCAAAAACAAGTATTATTGCTTCTGAGCCACGGCAGCTCAAATAAATTATGCCACAGCAACAGAAATCCAATACGTAATAGGCTTAGTAAGACGAGCCATATTGCTTATAGCTCTGATAAACGATGCCCCTTTCCAGAAGTGCCCTTCATTGTGCCCCTCGCTGATTTCCAACCTCTGAAGATGAAACAAGGCATCGTGGGAAGTGAAGTTTCACGTATTCCTCCGAGACCAGGCATGCTGGAAGTTTCCAGAGATGTGTGTTTGGGGAAGTCTTTGTAGCACACGGAAACGCATTTGAGAAATATGCGGCGCTGATTATATGCAGGCGCCGCTTGATGGATTGGTAAGGAACGGAGGCACGGGGGCTCTGGGATTACTGTCACACTGACTAAAGAGGATTTATTTATCACATTCACAAAAAGCCTCTTCTAATAGCTCATCATGGGGTGTATTTAGAACTATTAGTACAACCACCCTTGGCTTCTGATACACTACCTGCCAGTGCGCATAACAGCAGATCTGCCTCCTCTGTCATCAGCGCTTCCTCTATTTTTATGTCTCTTTTCTCGCACACCGGCATTCTGTTCACGCTTTGACACTTTAGGTATGGCGTAAAGCCACTAAATAGATTTTCACCTTTTTATTCCTCTCTGAAAGCGTTCCAGCGAACAAAAGCACAATGCCAACACCATCACCACGCCAACATACTGGCATTAGATGCCCTCGCTGTCCATTAAAGAGGTGCATGCTTCAAAAGCCAGGAAATTATTTAAATGGACCATATTCTACTTTTGTTGCAGTTTATTTTTTCCCCTTAGAAGGACACTTATAATATTAGTCAAGGTTTCTTGCACCCGAAACAGTCCTAATGTAGTTTTCCTGACTATTTTCCACCCTCTTGTTGACCTTTAGAATTAAAGAGATAAGAAATTAAAATTTTGATGATGTTCCAAAATCATGTGCTGTAATTTTTTTTTTTTGTTTTGTTTTTTCAAATGGAACGCAAAAGTAGATTTTTTTTCAAGCTCATATAGACATAAAAGTAGTCCATAGTATGTTTGGCTATATTGCAAGTCTTCTGAATTCATGTGATTGCTTTGTGTGAAGATAGACAGAAAAATGTACAAATTTAGTTATTTAGTTTTCTCTGCTGCAGCTGTCAAATGTAATTTTCCTGCAAACTGGCACACCGTTTTTTGGTTCAGGAACCAATGGGGCTTGACATCAAACATCAGAGCTCTATCTTAACAAATACATTTTGCTAAAATACAGGTTTGTTCCTCACTCAAAGCTGTTGTTTGGCTTATGAGGCTTGGAATAGAGCAAGAGGCATTTGGACTACTTTTTTTCTCTTTTTCAAGCTTGCCACTTCAGACTATATGTAAATGACCTCAGTTATGATTTCCTAACTCCTGTGGCATGTTTAAAACTGTCATTCATCTGAACGTGTCAAGTTGCTGAATACTAAATAGATGTTGATACATACATTACTGTTCAAAAGTTTAGGGTTGGTTAAAAAAAAAAAATAAATAATAATAATATATATATATATATATATATATATATATATATATATATATATATATATATATATTACTCCAGTCTTCAGTGTCACCTGATCATTCAGAAATCATTCAAATATGCATATATAATCAAAACATTTTTTTTAATGAGACATTTTAGTCTTAAGTGATGGTGTACTGTATAACTGAAGCAGTGGCTGTCTGGTTTGGTCACTGTGAGGTGTGCTTATGTATCTCAGGTTGATGAGTCTGCTGGTGAATTCCAGCAGGGTTATTTAGTTTAAGTGCTGTTTGATCCGGGAACGCCGGGCAGACTGAAATTGAGATAAATGGCTGTGTGGAGAGGGACGGCCACCTCTCTTCCCAGCATGGGGCCTTTGAGGGGCCGCAGCGGGGCCAAGGGTCTGCCGCACACCTGTCTCTCCTCATTACGGAGTCCAGCACTCACAGAGATACCAGCTCTCCTCTATCAAGGCTTATTGGGACCTTTGGCCCCATAAACAGCAAGACATGCACAGCAATGGAGTCGTGCACATCCATTACATGTACATACACGCGCACATTATATATTCCATCCATCCCTGTTTCTCCTCCAACACCTGATTGGACCAAACTCGGATTGGATTCGACTGAACAGTTGGAACAGAGCATTGGAATATCTCTGGTAAAACGTCAGATAGAGTTAAAGGGTGTGAATGCCAAAGATTTAGATGCATTGGCTCGGTTGCAAAGTCCTCTAATCATCTGAAGAAACTCTTTCATTGCCAGAAGGGATTCCCTAGTTTTGGAGATTGATACATGTTTGTGTTCTTAAAGTCAACATGAAATGGACTCGTAACCCATTTTACTTGCATAATGTGATGGATTTTAGTGTAAAATTAGTCAAACATTGCTTCTATTTGATCTGGAATTAATCAGACTGTGAAAAGTGGCCATGTTTATGATTTCTCCACCTGTGCAGTCTCGGTTCATATTTTGAAAATAATTACAGTTTGAGTAAAATTATAATGACAAATCTGTTAAAGAAAGTAACAGAAAATAAAGGTTCCAGAAATAGGTTTTCACAGTGATGCGATAAAGAACCAATTTGGTTCCTCAAAGAACCTTTCATTGAACTTTCTAAAACTTTTTTCTTAGTCTGAGAACATTGTAATAATCTAAAAAACCCTTTTCCAATATAAATAACCTTTGGTAACACTTTATTTTAGGGTCTCTTAACTTGTTGCTTAGCATGCATATTACTAGAATATTAGTCATTTATTAGTACTAATTAAGCACATATTAATGCCTTATTCTACATAACCTTATTCTACATCCCTAATCCTACCCAATACCTAAAATTAACAACTACCTGGCTAACTATTAATAAGCAGCAAATTAGGAATTTATTGAGGGAAAAGTCGTAGTTAATAGTGAATAAGTGTTCCCTATTCTAAAGTGTTATCGAACCTTTTGTGCAATAGAACAGTTTCATAGATGTTAAAGGTTCTTCATGGAACTATAAATGCCAAGGAAGAAGCTTTATTTTTTTTTTAAAGTATAGGATCATTTTTTGACTTCATGTTGACTTTAAAACCCCATTGAAAGCAGAAATTCATGACTTTCCGTCTGTGTCTGTTAGTTTTGAGGTCATCTGTATGCTAGTATACTGCTTTTTGTGAATTGTGCGAGATGAGAGATTCATAAACAGATGGCTGTTCTAACGCATCTGACATTAAATTAATTGCTCAGAGTTTTTTCTTCAAGTAATGCTTTTTAACATTCCCAAATAATCATTCTCTCTCCGTCCCATAATGTGGATTTTTTGTAATGTGGCATATGCCACATATTAGCTTTGTGCTGACGTTGAAATACTAACATTATTTTGCATTTGTCTGTAAGTTTGACTAAGTCAGGATGAAGTTACTAATAGAAAGTACCTACCTGAAGCGATTCAACATAACAGTTAAAAGGGTCAGGTATAAATACATTTTCAGCTCTATTTTAGGACACAATTAAAGCTAGTGCATCTGAATGAGCCTCCATTAATAGTCCCCATGCACAGCTTTTTAATGGCGTGGTGGCTGTGATACAGAATTTGCTAATAAGTGAGCTAAATGAAGCTGTTTATCAAAAAAAAAAAAAAAAAGAAGAAAAAAAAAGTTGCATCAAATATGACACTCAAGTTTTGATTGCTGAAGTCAACAAAAAATATCATGGTCTGGTAAAGCTGTAGCTGTTTACAGAGTGGCATTTGATGGATGAAGTAGGTCAGACTGCCGTCCTGTGCACATCAGCCTTTGTTTGTATGCAGGAAATTAGTTTGTTGTGTCATGTTTGGGTCATCAACATATAAAAACAATACAGAAATTCATGTAGAAATTGTATAGCTAAATAGATTCAGCATTTTCTGAAAAGAATTTTAGCCTGTTAGTGGAGTATGTTAGTGGTTGTCAGGTGTTCTAAATGGTTTTAGCACTTTTTTAATATTCATTCCATTTTATTGATTGTAAAGTAGAATTACAAGTCTGAAAAAGCAGTATTTGAAGTACAATTCAAATATCACTATTAATTTGTACCAGTACTACTATTAAGCAGAGGATTCTATAGGAAATTGGTTTGTTGTGTCATATTTGGGTCATCAACATATATAAAAACAATTATAACCAAATGGAAATTCACATTTTCTGGTGAAAAAATAAAATAAAAAAATTGAGCGGTGCAAAACTCGCAGTCGCACAATCAGTGTGTTAGTGGTTGCCAGATGTTCTGAGTAGTTTTAGCACATTTTTTTAAATGTATTCCTAGATAATTCTAGATATTGCTCATGTTCATCTTAATATGTATACAGTTTTTCCCCATTTAATTGATTGTGAAATTAAATTAAGTCTCAATAAGCACTGTTTGAAGTATCATTCAAATACCACTCATTTTTACCGGTACTAGTCTTAAGCGGTAGATCCTACAGGAAATTGGTCTTATTTGGGTCATCAACATATAAAAAACAAGGAAATGATTTTAGAAATTGTATAACTAAGTAATTTTTGCATTTTCTACGGAAAATTTGAGTGGTGCAACACTCAGACATACGACTAGTGTTAGTGGTTGCCAGGTGTTTTGAGTACTTTTAGCACATTTGTATTTAATATTCATTCCTTTTAAGAAATATAACATTTTTTTTCCCCCTTTTTATTGATTGTAAACTAAAAATGTTAAGTCTGAATAAGCCCTATTAATACCATTAATAATTTGTACCAGTACAAGTCTTAAGCAGTAGATCCTCCTGTTGCCTTTTAAAGTTAAACTCTAATTTCTATATAAAAAAAACAAGTAAATTCTCTGTTGTTTTAGAGCTTTATTTCAATCCTGATCAGCGGCAGAAAGTTCCTGTTGTACGGGGCATAAATGAAGCTATCCGTTAGAGAGAGGGAGAGAGAGAGTCCTGTGGAGCGCTGGTTAATATAATGTGTGGCAGGTGGCCTGCTTTGCCTGAGGAAGATCTGTAGGCCATGACAGCTCAGAAAAGGCATAAATCCTCCTCCTCTCTCTTATCTCCAGCCACATTTAGTTGCCATGGGGATTTTATTTATGCAGCTAGAACTTCCATACTTCAGGTGAGATGCAAACATTTCAGCTGCTGCCTTTCTGTCGGCCCCCGCCACCGCAGCTCCGGCTGCATTTCATGCTTAAATACATGACAGAGGGACGTCTGTACCTGCCGCCGAGGTCTGAGGACCTGTCTGTTGTAACCGAGGGGAAGTAAAAGTACCCGCTTATTGTGTCTAGAAGTGGATATAACGCGTTCAGTTGAAGCATTTGTGTTATGATGCTGTCCAGAGCGATTTGTGAGGTGTTTTATAGTGCAGACGCACTAAAGATTGAGGGATTTAAAGGACCAGAGAAGGAGAGTTGAATTCAAATTAACCCTGCGTACTTTTCTTTTAAAAATATCCTCAGTTTTACTGAGCACTATTTAACAGTGCTCAATAAAAGAGCACTCAATAAAATATCACTATTTATCAGTATTGAAGAAAATGTGAATGGTGCTTGTTCACATGTATGTGGTTGCTAATATCTTATTTATTTATTTGCTTTTATTTTACTTTTTCAAAATTTTCCCTCTTTTTAATTTTTTGTCATTTTTATTGTTCACCAAAACCAGACTGTTGGACAATAAAAATTGCAAACCAATAAACAAATATAGTGTTACTATATCTAATTAATTATACAGAATTATAAATAAATTGTCTAATTAATTAGATATAGTAACACTTTATTTGTTTATTGGTTTGCCCTTTTTATTGTCCAACAGACAGGTTTTTTAACTGGCGAACAATAAAAATTACAAATAATTAAAAAGGGCAAATAAATACATAAATATCAATATGGGAACTGAAATCATATTTATTTTTTCTCCTCAATAACTATTATTTTTAATTGAAAAGCATACAGAATATTGAAACTTATAGAATCACTAAATAAATTGTTTGTTTTTCAATTAAAAGTAATAGTTATTTAGGAAAAATAATAAATATGATTTCAGTTCCCATCTTGATATTTATGTATTTATTTGCCTTTTTTAATTATTTGCAATTTTTATTGTTCGCCAGTCAAAAACCTGTCTGTTGAACAATAGAAATGACAAATAAATAAAAATAAATAAATTAGCATATTTTTGTTCACCAAAAACTTGACTGTTGGACAATAAAAAGGTTGAATGAATGAATGAATGATCACTTAGAAAATTAAGTTTAATATTCAGTAACAGTGATTAATAATATCAGAGCCCAATAAATTGATTGCTAAAATGACGTGCTGCCCAGTATTATTTCCCACCAAACGTTCTGTTTCACTCATAACTACATCACATTATGAGAGTTAAATGCATATTCCATTTCATGTTGACATTTTGAGGAATAATGTGTAGAAACAGTGCAGTTTTTTTCTTCCAGGTGTGCATGTGTTCGGAGTCTAGAATTCAAGCTCGCTCTTCATTTGTTCAGATCATGCGGTTTAGGCTTGATTTTGCTGCGTGTGAGTGTTGCTGCTGTGCTGTTAACCACGCTGAAGGCTGTGTGAGTATTTCACAGGCTGCTTTATAAGCCTCCCAGCTGTGTACCGGACTCAGTCACTTAACCCCTGTCTGAGGAGGCAGCGTTAGCATTAGCCAAATGGACACGGCACAATAACAGCGTGGTGCTAACAGCGCACTCTTGTGCTGGCCTAACGTGCTAATGGGCTTGAATATGGATCACATTAGCTGGAAATGTCAGCAACTTTAAGACAGGTTGTTAAGTACATTTCTATTGATTTGTGATAGCTGTATTTATTACGTTAGCCAGCCACGATGGAGTTCAGGTCACTCCCCCAGTGAAGTTTGGGAGAACGTTTTTATTTGAGGCTTTTATATGAGAGAGGTGATGAGAAATTATGGGTGTAAGAAGGGGGAACCTCATTCTTGTTATGCAGTACTTTCTAAAATGTAAAAATAACTATGCTTGTGTTAGAATTTAAGAAAGTATTTCTGTAAAAGTGTATATAAACATTCAGAAATATACTCAGACACTTAAATTTATTAAATATAACTTGATTGTTTAAAAAAATAGCACACGGAAAACAAACAGGATGGGAATTAAGATCTAAAGATAGAGGTACAGTAAAGTAAGTCAATGTTTTTAACCATTTTGATTATTAGTTTATATTATTATACTGTTTTCTGTGGTTTTTATAAAAGAGGATGTTTGCTAAAATGTTTTAGAGCTGTGGTTTTTGTAATTTTTGACTCAAAGACCTACACTATACAACACAATGCTATCAGGAAATCACATGGATTGGATTCAGATTTTTGGAGATGTGGCTTAGCGATAAGTGTATTTGCTCTAATGTGTTGTTTTTCTTTTATTAACCTTTTTTTAAGCGAATACGTTGAGGGCAGGTGGTGTTGAAATGATGTGCACTTGTTCGGAGTGATACGTTTTGAACATTGCATGAGCGTACTTGCAGTATATATTACTTTGTTGCGAGTTTTTCTGTTTGATGTTATTTTTTTCTCTTTTTCTGACCTACTTTTCTTTTTTTCCCCATATTCTCCTTTTTTAAAGGTGCCTAGCATTCAATTATTTAACTGCTTTCTTTTTATTTTTTCATCTACCTGTTTCTTTGTCTCTGCGCATGTGTAAATAATGAATGTTATAGATTTCCCGGAGAGGAGAGGAAGGTGGTAGAGGAGTACAGGGGAGGTGTAGGAGGTGGACGGAGCGTTGCTTGTTTTCGCTCGGTGTGTTTGAACAGCAGGACTATGCTGAGGAACCTTGACCTTGTCTGCACTCTGTCTACCTGGCTCTCCGCTATCTCCTTGGGATCCAGGTGGCAGGTTTTTGAAGTGCAGGTTGGCCACTAATGCAGATGTTGCGTGGAAAATGGAAAAGGGGTTTGATCCCACCCATGCCCTTCGTACGCGACTCTCGTGGTCTCTATATCACGGTCCAGTGACACAGGCATTAAAGATGACGGGATCTTTCAAGTCTTGAAGAAGGGAGGCCCAGTGTGAGATTTCTGAATTTTAATACACACTCTTTGCTTGTTGTTATGTTAGATTTATAAGCCATTTTCACTTTTTTATTTCTTAAATTATGCATATCAAAGCACAGCATTGCATAAAGCAATGCATTCATTAAAATAGAAGTGCGTGTTTGAAATTGCCCTCTCTTTTTGTTACGCTCTGGAAATTTGGTCAGAATACACTGTGTTGCTGCAACACAAATTCTATTTTTTTTTTGGTTTGCCTTCAGATTTCTGTGAAGCAGAAATCAATTGGTTCCACCGTGCATATTTGGGAGCTGGAACAGAGAGCGTGTGGTTAGGTAGAAACGCGCCTCATCTGAAACAGAAACACTTATCAGGACGAGCAGAGTCTCAGGACCCGCTGTGCTCAAACCTCCCTCCTGAGCCAGATTTCTGCGGACAAACAAACACGGCAAAATACTCAACAAGGATTTCATCTCTTGCTTTTTTATTCTTGTTTAGTGAACTTAGCAGGGGCTTTAAACACAAAGCAACCCGGTGCATGTTTAGCCTGACAGGAGCTTCTTTTGTGTGCTCGATATGTGATTGTACCTGAACTGATTTTGTGGCCTTTGGACTTGTCAAGCCTGGGAATTCACTGTACTGCAGTTTAGGTGAATTGCATTGTTTTGCTGTGCTGAAACAAACCGCTTAAACCAGCCTAAGGTGGATAGTTGGACTCCCAGTTGGTCAAGCCCGTTTGTTTTGATGATTTTAAATGGGTTTTATCCACTTGTTAGTTGGTCAGACTAGGAGATTAGCTTGTCGACTAGCTAAACCAGCTTAGACTGGTTTGAGATGTTTTAAAAGCAGGGTGCACATACTTAAACACATAAATGTAATTGTGACGGGAGCATGTAGCAGCTATATTTAGCATTCAGCATAGCATACATGACACAGCTGAGTTATCTTAAATTTGGTCCAAACATTGAATGTGTAAAACGTTTTGTTATCTTATGTGGTTTTCTTTTCATATGAAGAAGGAAATAATATTGTTAGGAGTAGCATTTAGCATTGTATAACACGTTTAGCATTTTAGCTTAGCATACATACACCATTTGGTCATAAATTTGGTTCAAAACAGTGAGTGTATAAAACTTTTTTGTCATCTTGAGGTTATCTTTTGTTATCTTTTCATATGAGGAAAGAAATATTTTTGATAGGGGTAGCATTTAGCATTTTATAGCACGTTTACCATTTTGGCTTTGCATACACATGATACACCATTTGATATAAAACTTTTTTGGTAATCTTATGTGGTTATCTTTTGTTATCATTTTATATGAGGAAGGAAATATATGAATAACATTTAGCATTGTATAACACACCTAGCATTTTAACTTAGCACACGTGTATCGATACACCATTTTATCATAAATTTAGTTCAAAATCATTGAGTGTATAAAACTTTTTTGTTATCTTATGCGGTTATCTTTTCATATGAGGAAGGAAATATTATTGTTAGGGTTAGCCTTTAGCATTGTATAGCTTAATTTTATCTTAGCTTACATGAAGTTACACTGTTTCTCACTGATTCAGTTCAAAACATCAGTGGTGTAATGTTTATTTGTGTAATCTTGTATGGAGTTTTTGTCTTATGCAGGAGAAGATATATTGTTGATAGATGTGTCTTTAGCATTGTATGGCATGCTAAGCATTTTAGCTTAGCATTTTCCATGACAAACACTATAATCTTTCTGCTTGAAGAATACACACACACCATATATTGTCGTAATCACCTGTTTATTGGCTATGTGTTCCACTAGACTGATTTTCCCCTCCCACTTAGCCGTCTCGAGAAACACACAAAATTAATTTCTCCCCGTCCAACACGAAGAAGGCCCGGAGAACTTTTAATTTAATGTTTTATTTTTCATTCGTTAGAAAAAATTAAGATCAAAGTCAAATTAAGTTCATCCAGGTCCGTGTAATCTGTAATTTGGGAGCCTGGAGCAACAACACTCTTTGAGTATGGCGTTGCAGCCGTCTTTAGATGTGGACGGCGGTAATTACCCAGCTGTTGCTGAGCTATGATTGACACGTGTATTTGGCACAGACCATGTGCACTATTCATGAGCCGCATACCAGCGATAATTAATTGATTCATATGCCTGTAAGCTTTTTCTAAAATATTAACAAGATAAGATTAAAAAGGCATGGAGTCATCAGAGCAGGGCGGTTCTGACCGTGGCGTTGGCTGTGAGTCTGTTACCTGGAGGAATGCTTAGTTTGTCTGCTTTGCCTGTTGTTTTGTAAGATAACGTAACTCCTGCTGCTGCACGGGTACTTACCTGCATGTAAAAATTAGATGTATTTTAGGTGCAAAAAGCAAAGTTTTAGGCATTTATGCATTGCACCTTTGCAAGTGCAAGGGTTGTTTGGCTTCTGTCAGATACTTGCGTTTATTATTGTTGCCATAGAGTGACTACTTTAATGTATTTGCATTAGAGTCTGCTGTTTGATGACTATTTACAGTACTTTCCCAAAACATCTTCAGGGTCTTACTCTGCATGATTCATAAATGCATGTTATTATTAAGACATATTCTATTCATAATGTTTCATTAATGTTCAAACCACCTGTTATAGTGACTTCATGATCCAGTCTATTTCTTGCCCACCCCCCTCCTCATATTGATGTTAATGAAACTGAACATTCATTGGCAATAATATAGGGCAGGGCTTGATTATGTCACTGTGATTTGATCATTTTCAGAAGTAGATATTTTATTTTATTTTTTATTTTATTTTATTTTAAACAGTGAATCATAAGTCAGATTTTATAGATCTAGTAACCATGAGTATGGAAACAGATGCCATTCACAATAGTAGGACCATCTCTTCTCTGTCTGGTTTTTCAATGGGTCGACGTCACACATTAAATCCATATAGGTATTGATTATTACAGTGTGTTCTCCAAATGTCTGTGAATTAGCCCCAGATCACACTCTCTTTACACACACACAAACTCTCTCGGCAGCCAGTCCCTCCCATCTATCAGATGGAATCAGGGTGAGAGAGCTGTGTGAAGCTGGCAGCTCCTGACAGGTAGTCACCTTGCAGGTCTCGCTGCTTGTGTCATGAATAAACATGGCTGCTAGTGGCGTACTGCTTGGAAAAGCATGCTGGCTCGGGTAATGGCCTCTCAAGCCGCGAGAGCGAGAGCCGCCGCTCCACTGCTATTACGGGCCGTGCCAAAGAGCCCCGACTTAGAAACATCCACGCCGGCGATGTTTATTAAAGCCAGCGAGCACGCAGACACATGCAAATACACAAACAAACACATCGACTGCGGCCTGAGGTGGAGGCTCTGTATTTTCTGCCTGTCGTCAAACTGTTGCGCTCTCTTTACCGTGCATGAAAGAGCAAACAGCGGGTTCTAGAGCTGTTATTAGATTAGCATATGACATGCACTAGAAGAACACTGGATGTATAGAGTTTAGGCGGAGTAGATGACGCATTTAATTTGATGCAAACGGAAACGACAGATAAATGTATACTCAGTTCTATAAGCTGTACTGTCTGAAAGGGGAAGTGTGACACTTTTTTTAATGTAAAAATACTCTAATCTTAGGTTAATATGTAGATTCGGCATTTATAGGTCTGTGGCGCTTTCAAAACATGGATCTGTTTATTTGAACTGCCCAACGTAGCTACATTGATTTGTGTTTTGCAAATTGACATTGACTACATTGATTTTTGAGTTTTGGATGGGTTTATCTGTTTTATTATAGTCATTATTTTAGCAATTCTGTTTGGTGACTATAGTGGTGCAGAAATTACACATTCCACCTTTCAAATCACAATGCAACAGAAATAGAGAGGGATCTTTTCTTCTGTATTATAGCGTACTTTCAAGCAAATGGATAATTGAAAAAGAAAAAATGTAGGATGGGGCATTGGTTCAATCCATCTGGGTTTTTTGTTTTTTTTGTGATTGAATGGAGGCGGATATGAATGTGATTTTGAGGTTGAAAGGGGCAGGGTTTATGCGGAAGAAATATTAGGACACAATTTTACCAGAAGATCAAGTTATGATATTTTGATTAATAATAAAATTACAAGGTCAAAAAAAGTGCATACATTAGATGTTCCCCAATCGTAGAGTTCACAATAAGATCAATTACATGCATTTACAAAATAAATAGTGTTCATTATGACACTGAATTTGTATTTAATTTTAGTCAGTCTTTTGACTAAAATGCCATTTAGTTTGTCATATTTTAGTAATCTGAATTGTTTTAGTTTTCAATCTAGTTTTAATTGACTAAATATCATAAGATTTTATTCAACTAGCTAAATTTACAGTAAGTTTTCTCAGAGTTTGTGGCGTGTCAGAGAGTAAACGTCAGATGCAACGAATCAGCATCTGTATTGATGGTAAGCTTGTTAAAAATGAATGAAATTTTATATATTTTTCCATTTAAAATAAAACTGTCACGTTACAAAACTAGCATTGTATTGTACAATTACAATAGAAAATATATTACGATTTAATTTATAGAACCTTTAGAAATTATTTGTTTTTGAAGTAGAGTTAAAAATTCTTGCTAAATTTTATGTAGAAATGGTGCATCGCCATTTTGCTCTGACCAAAGTGATTTGAACGCACTTGGCGTCGTAATTATGACTTCCCAACTCGTAAATACGAACTTTCTACCCATTCTACTCAGATTCTACCCATTCGATTGCCTCCTTATTTTCATGTGTCAGTGAGTTAAAGGACTGGTTACACTCTAATTTTCTCAGTTTGAACTTGAGTAAAACAGAAATTTTAATAACTGGTCCCCCATCTCTAGTAAAACATAAAATTGATGTTTCTAGCTTTGACCTTGATGCTATTTCTATTTTTCCATCAGCTACTGTTAGAAACTTAGGTATCATTCTAGACCCATCACTGACCTTGGATGACCACATCAGCAAACTCGCCAAAGCTGCTTTTTTTTCAGCTACATCGAATTTAGCAACTTCGTCCTTTCCTCAGTAGAAAAGATGCAGAATCATTAGTGCATGCATTTATTACCACTCGCCTTGACTATTGTAACGCTCTTTTCTCTATCTTTTATCTTTCGTCTGCAGTACATTCAAAATTCTGCTGCCAGATTATTAACTTCCACAAAAAAATCTGCTCACATCACCCCTATTCTATTTAATCTTCACTGGTTGCCTGTATCTATTCGTGTGCAATACAAAATTCTTCTGCTCACCTTTAAGGCACTCAAAGGTCTTGCTCCCTCCTATCTTTCCGACCTAATCTCTTCTTATATTCCTTCTCGCTCACTCCGGTCTTCTAATTCTGAACTTCTTTGTGTGCCTAGGTTCCGCCTATCTTCAATGGGCGGCAGGTCCTTTGCTGTCACGGCACCCAAACTTTGGAATTCGCTTCCCCTGGCACTCAGAACAGTCTCCTCTTTCAGTGAATTCAAATCAAAGCCTAAAACATATTTGTTTAATCAACACTATCACTAAACTGCATTGTGTATTTGTCGCTTTTGTTTTCTATTTCTATGTCTTTACTACATAATCTGTGTTTTATGCAACTGCATACTGAATTGGGCAAATGTCCAATGTCCACTGAAATTGTTTCTTTGTAATGAGTATTTGTTGCTTTGGTGTACCTTGTACAGCGTCCTTGAGCTTGGGAAAGGCGCTATATAAATTAAACATTATTATTATTATTATTATTATTATTATTATTATTATTCCCAGCAGGAAATGAATGCACCATTAGTTCTGACTGGATCTCTTAACAAATCATCCCTCCCTAACATTTTGTCTTGTTTTTATTTGTTGACAAAAAGAAAAATAGCCTAGATTTTTGTCATAGTTATTGTCATTCAGAACTGGGTTTTATTTAATTATCGTCTCGTTTTCATCTGTAAAAATGTCGTTGATGAAAATCGCACTGCGTGCCAACTTTAAGGTCCAAGTTTATGTGTAATTTTCAGTCTGCTTTCTGCTTTTTCTAAAAATAAATTTGTGGAAAGGTTTTTTTTCAGTGTTTTGTTGGCTGAACAGACGTGTAACAACAGTTTATTGACATTTGAACAGAATGTATTAATTGTAATGAAGTTGCAGTCTACTCTGATGTTACAGCACACATTACTGTTGATTTCTTGAGATGGTTTAATATAACATTGCAGAATATATTATTTTCAGTTATTATTATTATTTAGGTTTTTATTCATTTGTAGTTTACTTAGCTCTACTCATTTCAAGAATATTAGATTTTAAACACATATTTTAAGGATGTTTTTTCTCATGAGGTCTCTCACTGTGAGTGGGTTTTGGATGCGAAAGTGACAGAAACTACGTTGCGTTCTTTTACCAAACAGTAAAAAGTAATATACAGGAGAAGCTTTAAGAATATGCAAAATATTGTTGCTGCAATTTCTGCCGTAGAGTAGAAAAGTAAATTATCCCCACCCTGACAGCATGAATTGATGTATATGAGATGTTGAATGCAGTCAGCTATGTCAAAATATTATTTTTCATGCACTGGCTGTTTGCTTTTGCTTTTGCGTTTGCGTGACTGTTTGGGGTGATGTAATTATCTGTCAATCTCAGTCAGTAAATCACTTTGTAAACAGGAGAAGTGGGGGCCAGAATGAGACAGAGGTTTGGCAAATCAGCTTTGGAATGAGGTGGACGCAGTGGGTCAGTCGTTTTTTATTCTCTAAATGAAAAGCTACTAAATATTGCATAAGCACCACTGCACTTGCTTCTAAATAAAAGCAGAAGTCTCCTGTTTGTCTTTTTAAGTGTCTCAGGAGCAATATTCTTGAATTAAAAAGAGTTAAGCACCATCCACAAAGTTTATCTGACAAGCTAAAGTATTTTTTAACTAATCATCCGCCCGATTCCGTCCCGAGGCTACGCAAACCAATCTAATGCTCTCGATTCTGAGTGAGGACATTACCCAGCATTCTCGGAGGCCTACAGTAGAGGTGCTCTGAGCTCTAATTAAAAGTTAGGAATCGTCTCATTATGATGATGAAAGTGCAGAAGCAAGTTTAGAGAAGTCCAGATGTGTCATCGTTGTGAGGTGGGTCGAAATCAAACCACTTATTTTTCCCCAGCAAATGAGTTACCTTGTCAGGCTGTTCACAGACTCCCTAATGGCCGTATCCATTAGTGCGGCCTATCAGCGCAGATACGTGGATTAATCATGCTTTCATTTGGGATGGAACATCATATGGACTGAAGAAAAGGTAGACTTCAGAAAAAATGGAGATTAATCAGCCAGCGTTCGGGCGATATCAGTCACGTGGCGTTCAGCCACGTGGGCGGTTTCGAGGAACGCTGCCAGTAATGCTGGGACATTTTCTTAGCTGAGTTTTGATATTCTTTTAACGATTTTTACTTGGTCATCTATTAACGAAAACATGAAACCCAACGTAACTTGCATAATTACATGTTTCTGAGAGGAAAAATGTGAAAGAATCGCACTATTACTTCTCTAATGATTTGATTCACAGTTTAAACCTGGCAAATTAAAAAAATTGGTGAAAGGTCTCATAGACTTACATTGAAAGCCCTAGAATTGTAGTGGCTTTTTTTTTTCCCTGAAAACATAGTAATCCAGTTTTGATGAAAGATTATGAAAACAAGCCAAAAATCTATTAACATATTATCTATTAACATATTTAACTTGCATAATGTTACGTATTTCCGAGATAAAAAATAATATTTTAGAAATTGCATTATTACTGCTCTAATTATTTGATTTATGGTTTAAACCTGCCAGATGATGAAAGGTCTTATAGTAAATAGTGGCAATGATTAAAAGTTTAATAGTGGCAAGTTCTGCACAAGAATCACTTATATATTTTGTTTTTGAAATGTAAAATTCAAATTTTGATGACAAATTATGTAAACCGTAACTTTTTTAAATTAAAATATGGCTGCATAATTGAGCACAAAGAAATCAGGGATGAAATTGAACTGAAATAAAATATATACATCCTATACTATACTATACTATACTATACTATATATAAAAACTAAAATAACTAAAAAATAAAAATGAGGAAAAACTACGTAAATCATATTTAAACAAAATAAATGTGTATAATAAAATTGACACAACAAAATTACTAAAACATATATGTTCAGTCATTTACAGATCTCAGATTGAACGTCTGTGGTGACAGTGAAAGGCAGGAGCAGAATCTATTGGAAAGATGACTCTGTGAGAGCATTTTTCAAATTGCTTTGTGTCCTGACTGAACCCTGTGATTGTAGAATAGTCTCAGATACGGGCTGTTTATATTGGCCCTTCGTCCTCTGCCGCATTCTCTGTCTAGCACTTTCTCACCATCTTTGAAAATTTCAGGCAATTTTCTTTACATTGTGGTCTCTACCTTTCACATCTCTCTGTCCATTATGCCTATCTTTTATCTTATTTCAATGAAACAGTAGTATTTCGTTCAGGGTTGGAAACTTTACAGGGAGATTTCAGGGAAAAGTTATGTGGGGTCATGTAAAGGAAGACCATATCGTCACTTTTTCATTTATCATAGCTGATGGCTTGCAAATGCAGTCATGTCAGGTATGGAAAGAAAGCTGTTCAAATGAATCAACATAAACGTGTCCAGAAATGCCACTACAAACATAACAATAATAATATTAGATCATAATATTCATCATTTATTTTTGCTGTAGATACTGGTGTTTCACTCATCTGCACTCTCAAAATAAAGCTTGGCCTTGAGCTTAAAGACTGACATCTGTCTGCTCAATTGATCCAGGGAGTTCATTTCTGTCTATGGTGCACCATTTGGATTGTTTGTTGCTGTTTCTTTTCCTGACAGGTCTAAATATAGAAATCATATTCTCAGCAGGGGCTAATTTGAGTTCTTAATCGTGTTCAGACCCAGCGGATTTGGCGTTTCAGCAGGCCACCTGTCTAACACATTAGAAGGGTGTTTTTTTTTTTCAGGGCAGATGGAGAAAGGAAGTCTGTCCTTGTCTTAAATATTCCATCAAGCGGTGTGGGCCGTCTCAGGCCTGCCAGAACGCCGCTGCTCTCCCAGATTCCTCAAACTAGCTCCAGCTGTAAAGATGTCCAGGCGAAAATGTCTGTTTATGTGAAACTAAGACAACATTTTGGCCACGTCCAGGTTTTGGGAGTGACATCTGCATTTAAATGCAAGAGTGAATCTCCTAATTTATCATTTGGTCACTCCTGAAATTGTAACGATTGACATACTGGCTACGTTCACACTGTCAGTTTTTGGGATTGACAACCGCATTTACTTACAGGTGTGAGTCTTGAAATGTCCTGTTCACACAGCAGATTACGGTTGCATTTGTAATACGGTTTGTATGAACGTGCAACGGGAGTCAAGCCCGTTCCTTACCAGTAACCATAGGAACAGTGACCAAAGTAAAATCAAAGACGGTGATGTCCATAATACTGAAAGTTTTATCACTTCTGACTAAGGGTGTAACGATACACCAGTGGCACGGTTCGGTTCGGTTCACGGTTTTGGAGCCACGGTTCGGTTCGGTCCGGTTCGGTTTGCTGTGGGGGTAGGGTTCATGTCATCTTACCAGCAATGTTAAGGAACAATAGATTCACTTAACTCAATAATAACAACAACAATAATTTGACTTAACTTTTTCTTTATTAACTTTGGCTTCACATTTTTAGTGCAGTCAGCATACCTGAGTAAACAAAAATGAAATAAATACCTCCAATGTAGACTAGTCAGAATAAAACATTTCCTGTTTTTGAGGCTTCTTACGTGTGCCGCTTATATCAATGTTGGGGTGATGTCTCCGGAGATGCGCTTGCATATTAGACGTGTTTCCTGTCGTATAAGAGAGTTTTGTGAAACAGTTACTACAGATTGTGTACGCTTTGTCTATGACACGAATTCCATTCCTGTACTCCACTGGAAAACCAAAATGTTCCCACACAGGAGACTTAAATGTGTCCGGGGGATCTGCAATTTCAGTACTATGCGAAGCAGCCATCCTGCATATACTAGCAACCGAGTGTGACGCTCACTCCCAAGTCACGTGAAATGACATGCACTTGGAAAACAGTAACTTTAGAATATAATATTTAGAACAAAATTTAAAAAGCTCTTATTAGTCGTTACTAATACAATTTAATCAAATGTAAGCAAAGAAAAATTGGTTTAAATTAATAGTTAGTTAGAGATAAGTGCCATTAACCTCAACAATGGGCAACAGGGGGCGTGAGAGTACCGCGGTACGCCACGAGAGTTCTGCGATTCGTATAGTGGGTGGTGTATCGCGATCTTTCGGTTCGGTTTGTTTTATCGTTACACCCCTACTTCTGACATGACAAGAGTCCAATCGAGCCGCGAGTTCTTTCTACAAATCTTCATTAACCGACAGCAGCTTTTAAATTTGGGTGGAGAGCAGAGCATTTGAATCGCGCGCAAAACAAAAAACTGACGGGAGTGACTCCGGTGAAAAACTGACAGGATCTAAAACTTTCAGATGACACGCAGCTCATTTCTCCATCACTGTAAGTTACCGAAAACACGTAACACGCGGTAGACGTGCGTTTGTGCAGCAGATTATCTCTCTCTCACGCTGTATGACGTGACAGACAACTAGTTGTCCAGTCCTGTTCCGTTCACACAGCACGTGTGTTCCGAGAATGCGGCTGTGAGTCCTGAAAATTTACAGGAGTGAGTTCGGTTACAGAATGCGGTTGTCACGCCCGTAAATAACCGAACTGTGTGTGAATGTAACCGTATTAAGGAATCAAATTCAGGACTGACAACTGTATTCTGCTGCTGTGTGAACGTGGCCACTGACAAATGTAGAGTAGTTTTGGAATCTTGTGGGTGTAAACAAAAAAGCAGGGTGCTTTTTAAGTGTTTTGATTAGTGGTTGACCATTATTTCATCAAAGCTGATATATTGACTGGTATTTGGCTTTTCTTTTTTTTTTTTTAAATATCGCATTGGATGATACGTTTTTCTGTTTGGCTGATGTGTTAGGAGAGAGACTTTTATTTTGACAGTGTTGAGAATGCCAATGCCTGAGTGGCTTTTTGGCCAACTAAGATACAGACATCAGCTATCAAAAATCCATATCAGTCAAGCCATAACTGATGCTAATTCTGATGAAGGAAATATTAACAATTTATTACAAATAGTCAACTGCTGTTGATAGAGGCATCATGTTTTGTTAATAAACAACCATATTTAGTTTATAATACCCCCCTAAAATGAGAACGAGCTGCCAACAGAGCATCTGTCCGTCGTCTTGTGATCTTCTGTTTTCTTAATCACTCATGCTGCTCTTTAAAAATCCAATTGCTTAATTACTCTGCTGCGTATCAGATTAGAATTTGTCGTTAGGGGCTCATAAAGTCACTTCCTTCCGTTGAAGGCCCAGAGACTAATGAGCACCATGAGAAAGAGATGGAAAGAAGTCGACGAAGAGTCTCACCAAGTGTTGGGGTCTGTGAGGCCTCAGATTGGGTGACAGATGGGAAATCATCGTGGAAAATGCAAGCTAGCTCTACTTCAGCACAGAGGCTTCGTGTGTATGCACACACACTGCACCTGAATTAGCGCTACGTGTCATATTTCATGCTCTGAATTATTACAGTCATGCTAATATTATATTTAGCTAACGTTTTTATATAGTTTACCCTCAGTATTTTGCAATAAGAAAATGTTAAACAGAGAACAAATGAAGACTTTTTAGCTGTTTTAGAAAAAACTGATGACCATAGTATCAGATGTGTCTCCTTTAGCGTTTCTGAAAAGATCTCAGCAATGTCTCAAACTGTGTTCAGGTTAAGCAAGATAAAATTAGCTTGCATTATGAGTTGTGCAGTCACTGTATATAATATAGTTTCTTTGATATATATATATATATATATATATTTGATATATATAAACTACTACTATTATTAGTGTTATTATTATTAATAATAATAGTAGCTGAAAATTGTAATAGTTAATAATTAATACAATTTTATATTATGCTAAAATAATCTAAATATATCTTATATTATACATTGGCAATTTGCATTTGTTTTTGTATTTTCAGTTTTTATTACTATTAGATATATTTTTGTTTTTGTTTCTTCTTCTTCTTCTTCTTCTTCTTCTTCTTCTTAATAATAATAATAATAATAATAATAATAGTAGCTAAAAATTGTAATAATATTTTAGATTAGCTTTTTAAACCGGTTTACCAAGATCCCAGAGTCTGAAATTGAAGTTCATATTACTCTATTACTATTAAAATACTGTTCTAGTTTTTATTAATATTTTGAATGAGCTTTTATTTTTTTATATATTCATTTTCATTTTCATTTTGTAAATTGCTTTTGTCATTTTATTTTATTTTTTGTTTTTATATAGTTTTAAATTTATTTTCATTTGTTTTAGTTTTATTTCACTCATTTTAGTACTTCAAGTTTTATTTCATTGTATTTTATTTCAGCTGTATTTCAATGATTAGAAATGTTTTTTTTGTTTGTTTGTTTTTTTATTTTTCGTTTTAGTTGAGGATAACACTGATCTTGATGTGATCTCAAACATTTCTTATCAAACATAATGTGAGCTGCTCTTCACGTTCATTTTGGATCTACTATTGTATGTCTCGTTTGCTTCTCTTTTTATTTCTCCTCAGAAACACATCTGAGATAGCATTCATACTTACATGACACATGACTGAGAACTCCATTAAGTCTCCTGAGCTATGAAAGATCAACCTCGGAGCAATACAAATGTCCTCTGGGTTTTCCTGTCCCAGTAAATCAATCTGAATTTGGCTTTTGTCATCTGTATTTCCATCCGTAATGCTGGTGTCATTTATCAGCGCTGTGGAAAAATGGATAAATATTATATGTCTATATTCTGAAACATTTATTTTCCTTCCTAAACTATTTCTACGCTCACTGAAACAGCCATTACAGTAGATCTTATTGCTCTCCTTTACCTTGAAGTGTCCTGTGACGTCCTGTCACCCTGATATGGACCTGATGTGAAAAGCAATAACGCCACATTCCCGTGGATAAGAGCTCGCCATAGCCGGCAATATCCTTTATAGTGGCTCTATGATAATAATATGGCTGATATTGTAGAGGCACTGGAAGTGCTGGCAGTGTGTTAACAATATGAATTCTGATTAGAGCTCAGATAACGGCCGTCCCCATTCCAGCTCCTTTATCATTCGCAAAGCAGATTGTGCACTGTCTCACCGAGTGTTTTATTAGCACATTATACAAATTGCACATGCAACAAACACCATAAATAACAGTGAACACAGGTAAACAAACACACTGCGGAGGTGTGCACGTTAGCCAGATAAATAAAGAACAATGCATGAAGACAGTGAATTGAAAGGTATTTACCCGTGTAAAATTCACTCTGTCAGCAGAACATTCTAGCATCAAATGGTTCTTCCACCCAAATACCTACTGTAACTTCAGGAAGGAGAGGTGCTACAGGTGTACTGTACATGGGGAGTCTGAAAGGATTGAACAGTTTGACTGCAAAAATTCAAATAATAGCTGAAAAAATGGTTATAATTAAAATGTAATTTTTAAAATTTGATATCACCTTGGATAGCATCTGTTTTTGTAAAGTGATATTTTTTATATCTTTATCTTTATTTTTTTATTTTGTGAAATAAATTTTATACCATTTGAAAAACTTTATACCAGCTTTACCATTTACATTAACCTTGGTTAGCATTGATTTTAATAAAGAAATATTTTCTTGTTTTTTCTTTTTCTTTTTATTTATTTTATTTGTGAAATAAAGAAAATTTAGTTTTTGTTTTATTTCTGTATCATTTTTTAAATAGTGATATTTTTTCTTTTTCTTTTATTGCATTTGTGAAATAAAGAAAATTGGTTTTACAATTTATAATCAAATAAGACATACTATATTAATATTGTTTATTATTATAATACATAAGACATATTAAATACATTAAATTGTATTGTAAAGCGATAATAATAATAATAATAATAATAATAATAATAATAATAGAAAAACTTTATACCACCTTCACCAATGACATGGTTATCATCTATTTTTATTTTATTTTATTTTTAAAATTATTTTTATTATTACATTTTTTATTGTGTGAACAAACAAAACTGGTTGTGCAATTACCAACAAAACATAAATTAATTAAATAATAATAATAATAATAATAATAATAATAATAGTAATAATAATAGAAAAACTTTATACCACCTTCACCAATGACATGGTTATCATCTATTTTTATTTTATTTTTAAAATTATTTTTATTACATTTTTTATTGTGTGATCAAACAAAACTGGATGTGCAATTACCAACAATAAATAAATAAATTAAATATAATAATAATAATAATAATAATAATGTAAAAGTTAGATATGATATGCAAAATTATTTCAAATGCTAATTTAGCATATGCACAAATTTAACTACATAAAGTCACAGTATAAAATAAACATCGTCTGTGTGTGTATTTTCATACCCTCTTAAAAATAAAGGTTGGTATCTATGGTTCCATGAAGAACCTTCAACATCCATGGAATCTTTCCATTCCATTCATTTTTCCAAAAGGTACTTTATAGTGGAAAAATGTTCTTTAGATTTCTAAAATGTTCTTTTAAGAACTGTTCAATGAAAGGTTTTTTGGGAAACCAAAAATGGTTCTTCTGTGGCATCGCTGTGAAAAAAAAACAAAAACTCTTTTGGAACCTTTATTTTTTTTTTAGATTAAGTTTTCTTTTGATTAAAGGAGTCTGTTTTCACCTGTTTCACCTCCACTTAATTCTGACGCGCTGCCTTTCTATTAACATACCATGACCAGAGCCTAAACGGAGCAAAAAACGCAAGCGGGTGCAATTTTACAGGCATGTGGAACATCAGAGGCAGGCCTAATCTGTAAAAAGAAAGCCATCAAACAAGCCCAACTTCAGTAGCAAGTAGTGCCGGGTGCATTTTTCATGATTATTGTTGTTGTAGAGCAGAGACCTTCATGAATCAGTAGTCAGGTCGTTGCAGATTTGGCTTAGAACGTTGCTGATGAAAGAAGCAAGCGCTCTCTCTCTCTTTCTCTCGCTCTCTCAAAACGGTTTTTGTTTTCCTAAACAATGATTGTCATCAGCGGCATAAAGCTGCAACTCTGAACATGTTCCAAATCAAGGCAATCCAGCGCGCTGCTGCATTGTGCATCAATTATTTAGCTTATGTTGCTTTGTACAAACAAGCTCCCTTGGTGGAGAGATGGTACCTGTGCACAGCCAATTACTTCAAAATGTTTCTCTCATTCATTATTGAGGCCGTAAATCTTGTACAGGTTGTTGTGCATCTGACCCGGTGTGGAGTCTAGCGTGGGGCGCTTTGATCAGGCCCCAGCTGACTGGCGCGGACGGGGCCCGTGCTCTGTGCTCCTGATGTGAGCGGGAGAAGGGCACCGCTGCTGCTGCCGTTTCTCCACGGCTCCGTGGCGGGTAATTAGAGCGGAGAGGCTGTGTGGGTATATATACTCCCCGTAACATGCCCTTTCCGGCACCGATGGCCTCCCTCTCTGTCTGTTTGCTTGGCATGGCTGCTAAACGGCAGGAGGTGTGTGTGAATACATGCGTACGATCTGAGAAACCTACATGTGTGAAGCTGAACCTTGGATGAACGCCTGTGGCTTTCCTATTCGCTTTAACTAGCAGTTGTGAGTAAAGGAATATTTGCACCAAATTCGATTTTCAAAAACATTATAATCTCTATAACTCTGTCATTAGGAGTCTATAAATAATAAGCAACACTTTAGGCTTTTGTTTACATATAAACAGAGTAAACTGGGAAGCTTGCATCACATGTGTTCGTTTGAGCTTCCGTGTTTACCATGTTTGATGTGCTCTATGTACAGGTGCATCTCAATGAATTAGAATGTCGTGGAAAAGTTAATTTATTTCAGTAATTCAACTCAAATTGTGAAACTCGTGTATTAAATAAATTCAGTGCACACAGATTGAAGTAGTTTAAGTCTTTGGTTCTTTTAATTGTGATGATTTTGGCTCACATTTAACAAAAACCCACCAATTCACTATCTCAACAAATTAGAATATGGTGACATGCCAATCAGCTAATCAACTCAAAACACCTGCAAAGGTTTCCTGAGCCTTCAAAATGGTCTCTCAGTTTGGTTCACTAGGCTACACAATCATGGGGAGGACTGCTGATCTGACAGTTGTCCAGAAGACAATCATTGACACCCTTCACAAGGAGGGTAAGCCACAAACATCCATTGCCAAAGAAGCTGGCTGTTCACAGAGTGCTGTATCCAAGCATGTTAACAGAAAGTTGAGTGGAAGGAAAAAGTGTGGAAGAAAAAGATGCATAACCAACCGAGAGAACCGCAGCCTTACGAGGATTGTCAAGCAAAATCGGTTCAAGAATTTGGGTGAACTTCACAAGGAATGGACTTAGGCTGGGGTCAAGGCATCAAGAGCCACCACACACAGACGTGTCAAGGAATTTGGCTACAGTTGTCGTATTCCTCTTGTTAAGCCACTCCTGAACCACAGACAACGTCAGAGGCGTCTTACCTGGGCTAAGGAGAAGAAGAACTGGACTGTTGCCCAGTGGTCCAAAGTCCTCTTTTCAGATGAGAGCAAGTTTTGTATTTCATTTGGAAACCAAGGTCCTAGAGTCTGGAGGAAGGGTGGAGAAGCTCATAGCACAAGTTGCTTAAAGTCCAGTGTTAAGTTTCCACAGTCTGTGATGATTTGGGGTGCAATGTCATCTGCTGGTGTTGGTCCATTGTGTTTTTTGAAAACCAAAGTCACTGCACCCGTTTACCAAGAAATTTTGGAGCACTTCATGCTTCCTTCTGCTGACCAGCTTTTTAAAAGATGCTGATTTCATTTTCCAGCAGGATTTGGCACCTGCCCACACTGCCAAAAGCACCAAAAGTTGGTTAAATGACCATAGTGTTGGTGTGCTTGACTGGCCAGCAAACTCACCAGACCTGAAGAACCCCATAGAGAATCTATGGGGTATTGTCAAGAGGAAAATGAGAAACAAGAGACCAAAAAATGCAGATGAGCTGAAGGCCACTGTCAAAGAAACCTGGGCTTCCATACCACCTCAGCAGTGCCACAAACTGATCATCTCCATGCCACGCCGAATTGAGGCAGTAATTAAAGCAAAAGGAGCCCCTACCAAGTATTGAGTACATATACAGTAAATGAACATACTTTCCAGAAGGCCAACAATTCACTAAAAATGTTTTTTTTTTTATTGGTCTTATGAAGTATTCTAATTTGTTGAGATAGTGAATTGGTGGGTTTTTGTTAAATGTGAGCCAAAATCATCACAATTAAAAGAACCAAAGACTTAAACTACTTAAGTCTGTGTGCATTGAATTTATTTAATACACGAGTTTCACAATTTGAGTTGAATTACTGAAATAAATGAACCTTTCCATGACATTCTAATTTATTGAGATGTACCTGTATGTGTGTTGATGCAAATAAAGCCTAAGTTCATCATGTTCATCGTGTATCTCTTCACAAGACTTGGATTAATTAGCTTGGATTTGTTTTACGACCCCTTTATGACCCTTAAATTTTGGTTACCTGGACTTACAGGTTTAATTAAAAATATCTTAATTCGTGTTTCGAAGGTTAACTAAAGTCTTATGGGCATGGAATGACATGAGGGCGTGTAAATGATGGCGAAATGTTCATTTTGTTCATGCTACTTTTTTTTTCTTTTTTTTTTTACTTTCATGAATTTACATTTATTATTATTTATTATATATATTTATTTTTAATTAATTCATAATTATTTTTATTTGCAGTTGTGCACATTATTCACCTGCACATCTGAAGACTGAAGCTTTCAAGCTTCATTATTCACTAATAATCTTGTCATTCATCCTAGTTTAAAAAAATGGATCATTCTGATTGAATCTCTATTGATTCAGTTGATTCAGTTCACAAAACCACTCTTAATGATTCATTCACAAATTGAGCTGTTTATCCAGTTCAACTCAGTGGTTCATTGATTCAGTTGCTGTGGTTAATGACTCACTGAAGAATCAGTTTACACAAATAATGATGAACATTTAGGTTTGTTCCTTACATTTTCTGGCACTTTTTTGTCTATTTTGACGCTTGAAAGCCTCCGTTGAATTCATAGTAAACGCATGGAAAAGCATCGTCTTCAAAATGTCCCTTTTTGTGGAAGAAAAAACTCAGGTTTGAAATGACACGAAGATAAGTAAATAAAACAATTTTGGGTGAATGTCCGTTTAAACAGCAGGTTCTGTTGCTGTGATTGATATACTGTTAGTTCTTTCAGATTTAAAGCATTTTCTAAATGTAAAGTAACTCAGTTGCTTTTGATTTTGTAAAATTGAATCCAGCTTTCTGGCAGGTCAGAACGTAGCTGCGAATTGAAGGTTGACGAGCCGAACGGCTTGTTTATTTTCTGATGTTGTAATGCTACTGAGCCCTTTGTCTGTACAGCAACACTGATCCAAATGCTGTTTTGTCCTTTTCAAACATGCCCTTGTATTTCTCTCTCTGTCTTTAATGTCTGCCTGAGAGCCTGAGAGCATCAGCTTCATCACTAGCAAACATCAGGATTTGAATTTAGTGTGTTTTAGTAGAGTGGGGCATTGACTTGAGATATGATTTAGGACGGGGAGAGAGAGAGAGAGATCTCATTCTGTCTGGGTTTTGGCGGGAGGCCAGGCGGAGAGAAGTGAGCTGTTTGAGGGACTGCTGGCGGAGGGGGGTGAGCGAGTGAGTAAGTGAGTGAGTGCGGGGGATTGTGGGACAGGAGAAGATGGCGTTGAGCCTTGGCTCAAGTAATTGTGTGGCTCCCAGGTGATGAGGGCTTTTATGCCATTAACAGTGTCTCTCCCTCCGCAGAGCGAGCCAGCTCTTTAACAAGACAGCGCTGCTAATTTCACAGCTAATACTGAGCCGTTCCACCTCAACGGGCCGCCCGCAGCAGGTGCAGCTGGGAAACGGCCGGGAGGGAAGGCGGAACAGACAGAGAGAGAGAGAGATGGAGAGAAAATGACCATTGTGCTTCAGTTGGTCAGGTGTTTTTTTGCTTCTGTTTGATTGAAGCTTGTGGTTTCAGTCATGAAGCTGGTTTAACCGGAGGAAATGACAACGTTGCGGTTGTAATTGTTATGGACAATGCTGTTGTTCACATTACAAATTTCTGCTGCGACTGTTTGGTTAAAAACAGCAAAGTGCTGTAGCGTTATACTGATATATTGGTGAAAAATCTTGATATCATCAGCAATATATATATTTATGTTTTTTTGATCAAACAAGTGTTTGGGTAATATAATATAATAATCTATTTTAATATAATATAATATAATTTATACTCTAAATAATATTAATAAAGTATTAATAATTCTGTATTATTTGTGTACAGGAAATATTGTTTAAAATATTCAGGAATTTGATATGTCATGATAATAATAATAAAGCAAATAATAATAATTTATTATATTATAATAATAGCAATATAATGTATATTATTATTATTATTATTATTAATAATAATAAAATAATTTCTAAATATTTACAATATTTATACAATGTTTACAGCATACACCAACAATTTACACACATGGTCAGAATTGTTGGTACCCTTGGTAAATATGATCAAAGAAGGCTGCAAAAATAAATGTGCATTGTTAATACTTTTGATCTTTTATTTTACAAAATCACAAAAATCTAAGCTTTTATTGGAGAATAAGAATTTAAAATGGGGGGAAATATCATTATGAAATAAATGTTTTTTTTTGTTTTTTTTTTCCTCAAATACATGTTGGACACAATTACTGGTACCCCTAGAAATTCTTATGAGTAAAATATATCTGAAATATATTCCCATTCATATTCACAATTTTGAGCACACCAGCGTGATTATGAACATGAAATTATCCAGCCATGGCTTCCTGTTTCACAGAAATATAAATAGGAGGGAAAACAAAACAAAGCCAAATTCCAAATTAATCACCCATCACAATAAGAAAAACCAAACAATATATTTCTGATGTGCAGCAAAAGTTAATTGAGCTTCACAAATTAGTGAAGTGGCTTTAAGAAAAGAGCTAGAGCGGGGAAAATTCCCATTTCCACCATCAGGGCAATAATTAAGAATTTTCAATCAACATAAAATGTAAGGAAACTGCCTGGAAGAGGATGTGTGTCTATATCGTCCTAATGCACGGTGAGAAGGAGAGTTTGAGTGGCTAAAGACTCTCCAAGGACCACAGCTGGAGAATTGCTGAAAATAACTGTTTCTGGGTAAGAAAACCTTAAAAAAAAAAATTATCAATCAGCACCTATATCACCACATGTTGTTTGGGAGGACTTCAAGAAAAAAATCAAGAAAAGAAAATGCTTTCTCCAAAAAACAAACTCCAGCATATTCAGTTATCAGACACGACTGGAACTTCAAATGGGACTGGCTTCTATGGTCAGAAGAAACTAAAAAATGAGCTTTTTAGCAGCAAACACTCAAGATGGGTTTGGTGAACACAGGGATAAAAAGTACCCCATGTGTATATATATATATTAGGGCTGTCAGTTTAATGCGTTAACTTAATTAATTAGTTATGAAAAACTAACGTGATTCAAATATTATAGCGCTGTTAACGCACTGGCCCTGCCCCAGACATCATCTTATACAGTATTTCATACAGTTGACTGTTGACAAATATGATCAAAGTCTATAGAAAGGGACTTTGATATGATGCAGGGCAACAACTCCATAAATGCAGTTATGCCCAAAAATTCAAGATATTAGGGCAAAAAATGCCCCTGTATGAGTTTTTGTCATATTTATGTCACTTGTAAGCGATATCACATGAGCAGCGAGAGCAATCACACGAGTGCTGTTTGTCCCGAATGTGATTTTATACAACAATTCAGTAAATAAGAAGTTGATATTGTGTTATATTTTAAACACAATATTGTCTTTTTTTTCAGTTTTGCCAACAAAAATATTAACTATAAAGCCACAGCAGAATTTTTGTGCATATCCGAGCAACACAGCGGTGTTTAGTTTGTGAATGAATCCGCGTTTTGAACGAAGTCAATCGAGTGAATCAATGATTCAAAGGCCCATTCATAAAGAGAGACATTGGCTGTGTTTGAAATGCCTTACTATCATACTACTCTTGCTATTTCTGCAGTATCTGTATCGAAGTATGCATATGTATGTATACTGTGAATAGTATGTGAATTTTCTGTATGCATGAAATGCCCGGATTACCTGCTACATTTGCTGAAATTTGATGTATGCATCTGAAGACACTGCATGAGATACTGTTTCCCAGAACGCAACGCGCTCCATGTGGCGTTTCATCTTCAAACACGTGAGTGAACTGGAGGCGGGGAATGGTAATTATAAATGTAACACTTTTATATGTACGTACTGTATATATACATGTAAAGTACAAACTTTCGCTGTGTATCTAAAAACAATATCTTTAGTAGGACATAAATTGCACTTTAATCTCTACGGCACGTTTTCAAATGACGTCACCTTTATCTCTATAGTGCTTTATACAGTACAGATTGTTTCAAAGATATTAAATAATCATAATATTGCAGCAATATAATATGTAAATAAAATATATAAATAAAAATAATATTTCAATTATGCAAACATAATTCAATTCCCCTGTCAGCTCTAAAAAGAAATGGAGTGTATTTACTCTAGGGACAAATAGAATAATTTGTTGGCAGAGGCTGTTTACATTAACTCCGCCCACCAATGCCTGACAGCGATAAACAGCACTGCAAAAGACACGTGTGTTTCTGTAATATCTGTGGTGCAGCGAGTAAAACGTGAGCAGTTTGCTTTTGACGCGATCGAGCCGAGATCGATTACGGCTTTTGTCAAAGTTGTGCTTGCTTCCTTCTTTTCCCGTCACATACCAGATCAGAAAGGCATTTATTTTCAATAAAAATTAAGTAAATATTTGAAAAGTAGAAATAAAACGACTCATTAATAATACAGTGTTATGTATGCTTACTGTAGCTGTAGGTAGGTTTTTGTTCCAATAAAGTGGCATTCATCTAATAAAGTTTATATATATATATATATATATATATATATATATATATATATATATATATATATATATTTGTGTGTGTGTGATCATTTACACTCAATAAGTTATTGCATACTGTTTTATAATGTACTACAGTACTGAAGTATAAATATCTGCCACCTAACTACTATTTACATGCCTGTTGCTAAAGAAGATGCTATTTTTGTGTAAACAGAATTTATCATTATTTGCACTTAATGTAACTAGAATATATCGCTTTTTCCAATTAGTGTAACTGCCAAAAATATCATTGTTCAGTTAAAGACAGCTCAGTGTTGATTCAGTTCTGTCCAATAAAGTTAATCAATCATGAAAGTTGTTCAGTTGGGCAATATGGCATTTTTTATTAGTATGAAGCCTTATTAACAAGCCTTTGTAAAAAGAATGGTTAGCACATTTGTTTGTAAGGTAACAACCTTGACAGCTGTGCTGAATTAATGTTCAGTGTTTGTCATGTGACAACACTTACGCATACTACTCTGAAACATTTGTTGCTTATTGTATACTGTTTCACACACTATTCTTTAAAAAATAGTAGGTAGTATGCACTGTGTACTGGGCAGTAAGCAGTAAGCAAGTATGCCATTTCGAATACACAGCCATTTATTTCATTCCTGAATGAATCAGTTGTTTGATCAATCGAATGAATGAATGAAGGATTCATAAAGACATTTACCGCCACCTGCTGGCAGTTTTAGTTTCTTATTTAGAGGATTATTTCATTAAAGGGATATTTTACCCCAAAAAATTAAATGATGTCATCATTTACTCAACCTGAATGCCTTACTTTCTATTGTGGAACATAAAAGAAGGTATTTTGAAGACTGTTGGTAACAAAGCTGTTTTGGTTACCGATGACGTCCATTGCATGAATGAAAAAAACAACAACAAAAAAAAAAAAGCTTGAGATGTTTCTCAAATTATCGTCTTCTGTGCTCCATAGTTTATATTAGCCCATTGTTGCTTAAACGTGTAATAAATTTTATGTTTAATCAAATTCTTTCTAAAGCTACTATTTGTAATGTACTACTATTTAACACTATATACTATAAAACACAAGAATAGCTTTAAATAATCTTCTGGGGGTATTTTCACAGCCAAATGTAGTTTGCGATTAATTAGATTAATTAATTGACACATCATGTAATTAATTAGATTAAAAATTTTAATCGACTGACAGCCCTTATATGTGTGTATATATATATATATATATATATATATATATATATATATATATATACTCTGTGACTGCTGTTTTGTGTATTTTAGCATGGCTGGAATGCTGTATCAAACAATCATCATCCATGATCAGATCTATCCATTTTATTATTGATACCGGAGAGCAGCAGCAATATCGCTAAATGTCTCTCTCGGCTCTTACTCTACGTGTGTTAGATTCAGTCCTGGTTTGCTCTAGGTAACAAAGAAGATTTATCTCTCACAATGTGGTTTTTTGGCTCACGCAGGAGAGAATGTTCAGAAGCGAAGGCTGGGTGTTTTGTGTTGGCAATTTGGCTTTTCAGGCACCGCTTTTGCCATGTAATCGCATTGCGTCGGGCTTACCTGTGCCGCCCCCAATGGGTTTATTCACAGCTAACGGGATTTGCTGCGGTGCAGAGATCCGGCGAGCAACACCGCTCTCGTGGCTTTCCACAGCCTCTTAATTACACACTGACAGCAGATCAGCGCTGACAAGCCCACCCTCTGATCGCAAGAGAGGGGCCCCTGTGGGCCCCTACACAGACCGGCTCCACACACAATTTAAACCCAGCTTACCACAGACCCCTGATCACTGTATGGGCTGGTTTGTGAGTAATAAGTAGTGCACTGCTGGTTTATGGCTTTCTTTGCGAATGTGTTGTACTGTATATGAAATAATAAAGATATAGGACTGCACATAGGATTTTAAAGCAATAATTCACTCAAAATTAAAGATCTGTCATTATTTGCTTACCCTCATGTTATTGTCTTGATGTTATGTTCTGTTATCTGGATGAGTATCTTTTCTTTTTTCTTTTTTTCTCCCCCGTGCTCTAAAAATTACTTTTTTATATTCAAATAAAGTGTACCTAGTCTCTGCTAAAAATATAACTAAATAAATAAAAAACATATAATCATAGAATTTCATATAATCAGTATTGTTAATAAATAAATAAATAACTTTTTAAAATTTATTTAGTAAAAACTAACTATACGAATGACTAAACTATATGAAATTCTGTGTTATATATATATATATACACATTTTTTTTAAAATATTTACTATGTATCAGTAATATATAATTAATAATATATTCATAATTTTATATTATATTGCTTTTTCTAATTAAATTTTATTATAATATATTACTGTGTATATCATAATATAGCATCATTAATAATATATGAATATTATATATTATACAGTATATTATATTGTATATTTAAAAAATAGAAAAATAAATATTCTTTTACACAGTATTTACTGTATATAACATTCATGTATAGTTATTAATTATTATATTATATTATATACATTGTTTAATATTTCTGTAACTGTACATGTGTGCTGTTGAGTTTATGGGTATATTTCTGCTGTGAGCTTGTGATTTAGCAGGTATAATACAGCACGACGACTCCTCTGTGGCTCTGACACAAGTTTCACTTTGTACAAGCAACACTGTGACCTTTTCCTCTGACAACCTCTCTTTGTCCAGCCAGTCAGGTCACCCGTGTGCTTTAAACAGCCAATCACACGCCTACAGCTCCTCTGACATCACACGCATCTGCTGGGCAATCGCCGGCCATTGAGATGTCATGTCTGTTGAGAGAGAAAACCAAAGCACTGTGGGGTTATCAAACACTGGGGGCTTTTCTGAGCTTGTTTTTGAAGAGCTGCAGCATTAAAATGAGTCCTTCCTGTTTCAAGCATTGTGGGTAATTTTAGTGAGTTTTGGAATGGAACCTCTTGTCCTAACCGACCTTTTCAATGTCGAATAACACAATTTAGGTTTTATTATTAGCTAAAAATGTGCATTTTTACTAAATTGATGCCTGTTATCTGCTGTTGCAACTCTGGAGTTTATGCAAACATTGTGCGTTTATTTCTGTCGCCCCCTCTCTCTTCCGCCACTTTCCCTTCTGTCTAACGCTAAACAAAAAGAGACACTAAATTGCTTTTAGCTAAGAGAGACCGGTCTTTATGAAAGTGTTCAGTAAATTGCATTCTGAGCGTTATGAGAGTGTATGCCACTCTGTGTTATTGTGAAAGACGAGTGGGGGCAATTCACTGTGAATGCGGCCTTCCAGAAAGCCTTCAAATGGGTTTACAAGGCCACTGTAAGACAGTCAGTCTCACGGAAGGAAAAGAAAAAGATTATGTAGAGGGCTTCATCTGGCTTAATTTGTAGGTTTTTGTTTTTTTTTCAAATTTACCTCATGTAAATTGTAAATGTAAATTGACTCATAATCAATATGTACAAGCCAGTGTGAGAGGTAAAGAAACAACAGTGAAGGATGGGTGAAAATGGAGAAAGACTGCTGCAATGTGCTGGATTTATTTCACTGTGAATGCAATTATATGAATCTGTTCATGTGATGATTCACTAGTGGTTTGTACATTTCAATATACATTTTATAAAGATAATATATACGTTAAAATGTGGTTAATAATACAAAATATATACATACATATATATATATATATTTATTTATTTATTTATTTATTTGTTTATGTATGTGTGTGTTATTTTTATTTATATTAAATATTTATATAATTTATATAACTGTATTAAATATTTAATTTTTAAATATTTATATTATTGTTTTATTTATATTATTATAATTATAAATTATATTATTATTATATTATTATTATATTATTCAAATTATAAATATTTATCAAAGATTTATTGAAAATGTGTGTATATAAGTATATACATGTATATACGTACATAAATTGCAAATTAAAAATTACAAATTTGAAAAATATATAATATTATAAACATAAAATAATATTAATTCATACCATATTATTTATGTATATTAAATATATTAATATACAATATAAAAATAATTAAATAAAGAGTTTTATAAATATAGAATATATATACAAATATAATTATATTATAAAATTATATTATATTATACATTTTGCACATCATTGCTCTTTTGTTGATTTTGATTGCTTCCATTGTCCTCATTTGTAAGTCGCTTTGGATAAAAACGTCTGCTAAATGACTAAATATAAATGTAAATAAAATATAAAAATATATAAATACCTGTATAAATACAAACATGTGTGTATATATATATATATATATATATAAAATATACATTTTAATATATTTTTTAAAACAAACTATAAATATTATGAGAAATCAATCAAATGTAGATTTTTATTAACTTGAATTTTTGAATGGTAGAAATCTGGTTATGGCTCCTCTGATTCATCATATTAAGGTTGGCTAGCTTTTCAGATGAAATATTGAGCATAACCAATGTAAACACCAGCCTCTTGTTTAATAACGGAGCGGCGCTGCTGATGTATGACAGTAGCACATCTATAGATCTTCTCAACCGACGTCCAGATTAATGAAGAATGTCAATGTGTTCCCAGTACACAAATACACACATACACACACACACACAAGTTCTCAGGACAAACGAAATGACAGAACTTTGAGGGCAATGAAAGCAATGGACACTCAGATCAGAACCGGATCCATTTTACTGATTGAGAGGGAAGTCCGCAGAGACCTTGAAGGAAATTAGTGCACCGTGTGAAACGTAACCTTGCGCTTAACAATGAACGTCAGAACACAGATACACCATGATTCAGGAAAGCAGCGCTTTCTGTAGGCTCTTGCATGGACAGGTGAAGTTAATTTTACTGTTGTTGTACTGTAGTAAATGAAAACAGGCTTTTCTTGATGTAGTTTGATGTAGTATGTCCACAGTCACAACACAAATCTCCCTCCCCAATGACCGCCCACATTTACATTAGCAATGCCTGCTAGCATTCAGCAACTTGGAGGCGTTGCTTCTCATTTCACATGCGAAAAATCAGCCATTCATAACAGAGCTCATTTACATATAGGTCTTAAAATATAGTATAAAACAGCCTGTTTAATTCTAAAGGTGGAAAATGTGAAAATTAAATAACTAAAAAACTTTTTTGGTGCAAACATCCTTTAGAATAAAAAATGGAATATGTAACCTTTGTATATGAAATATACAGTAGTCTTTCTGAGAGAGAAAATACATTCTGTCTGATGGCAGTGTTTTAAAGCTGCTCCATCTAATTTTGACCAGTCATATGACACACTGTATGTATAACCAAGTCAATGAGAATATTAATGAGGTTACCAAGGAGATAGCATTTACTTTAATTAGAAGAACCAAGACTATGGCCTTTTTTACTGCGGCATGGAGAAGAGTCACAAAAGGAATTGATTGGTTTTGGCATTTAGTCTCTGATCAAGTGTCATCTATTGCTTCAGGAGGCAAGAAGATAATCTAAAGTGACATTTCTCTTCTGCCTGCTTTTTCTACACTGATGAAGGCAATTACCTCAACCCTAAATGATCATTTGCAGAACTTTCAGCCTCTTGATGTTTTTGTGTGTGAGTGTCTGTGTCTCTCTCTCTCTCTCTCTCTCTCTCTCTCTCTCTCTCTCTCTCTCTCTCTCTCTCTCTCTCTCTCTCTCTCTCTGTGTGTGTGTGTGTGTTTATGTGTTAGATTTGCTAATTTAGTAAATAGGGCAATGCGGTCGCTCACAAGGAAAATTTTGAAATGTCTCTATAAAGGTTTTTAAAATCTGATTCTGATGTCTAAATATTAAATTAAGTATTTTATATTTAATTACATGTTTTTAAATCCCTAAGGGCATAGAACATTTTTAGAACATTTATCAGAAAAGGAGTATCTATCTATCTATCTGTCTGTCTGTCTGTCTGTCTATCTATCTATCTATCTATCTATCTATCTATCTATCTATCTATCTATCTATCTATCTATCTATCTGTCTGTCTGTCTGTCTGTCTGTCTGTCTGTCTGTCTGTCTGTCTGTCTGTCTGTCTGTCTGTCTATCTATCTGTCTATCTGTATATATATCTATCTTTCTTTCTGTCTGTCTGTCTGTCTGTCTGTCTATCTATCTGTCTACAATCTATGTCTATCTATCTATCTATCTATCTATCTATCTATCTATCTATCTATCTATCTATCTATCTATCATTCTATTGTTCTGATTCTTCATGATTCTTTGGGTTATGTTATTCTGAAGGAGCACGTTTGTCTTCATAATCTTTAACAAAAATGAAATAAATCTGAAACAATTATTTTTTTTTTTTTTACTTCTGATGTCATCAAACTCCTCCCCTCCAGTCACATGGTTCAATTCTGATATAATCGGCTACTTTTCAGGATTCTAACAGTTTTTGATGGATGTAATCAAATCCTGTCATACTGTACATTTACTGTAAAATATGTCACATTGCTCAAGTAAAATGGGTTGTGAATGTCATTTCCTATTGATTTCAGTGTTTGTCTGATGAAAATATGACACTGATTGGATATTTACTGTTTCCAGATGTTTCCGTGAGCATAAATTCTAAAAGCAAAAAGCTCTGAAAAGGTTTCTGGCACATTTATGTTCATTGCAGATAATCCAGGAGTATTTTTCTACCAGCCTGGAAGCAGGAAACAGCAAAATCGGTGCGGTGCACATAAATTCCCAGCTCAGAAAACAGGCCGTTCAATAACACAACACTCATTACTCAAGAGCCGCCGCCATTAGTCCACGCCACAAAACTAACTCCCGTCCTGTTTCCCTGAAAGGTCCCGAAAGAGTCGCAGAGGGCCAGCGGTATTGCCAAGATTTTGCGTCTGTTGCATTTTCCACTAGTACGTAATAAATATGTCACGAAAATGAAGGTCACCTAACCTCGGTGCATCAAGACGTATTTGGCAGAACGGCATAATGCCTTCCAAGTTTGTGGAACAAATGAAATTCTGCTGCTCTGTTGCACTTTGCATCCAAACAACCATTATAACTGGCTTTATATACTGTCTGAGCAGCAGACCATCAAATGGTGTTTTTATTCTTGTGCTGGAACGCTCCACACTGTTGAGAATAGAAATCCATCGCTCGTATGCAAAGGACTGGAGCCAATCTATATCTGCTGGTGAAATCATAGTTTCATACAGGATTAAAATTGATCACGGCATCTGCAACTGTAGCATTAGATCTGCATAAGGCGTCATTGGTGATCTTTTGGAGGTAATTGGGCTTTTTTGCTGGAAGTTTCTTGGGAAGCAGAGTAGGAATTACTAGATTAAGCACTCCAGAATATGTTTGCGTTCAGTGGCATGGCTCTGATTCATATTTATGTTGCTTTTTTGTTTGTTGATAAAATGTGAAGACAAGATCCGCTGATCTTCTCCACCAACAGTCGTTTTTCATCCATCAAGGCATTATTCTCGCCCCATCTTTCGGCACTTGCTATAACTGATTTAGCATTTATGGTGGTAAAAAATTAATCTAAATGTCGGCCAACAGAGAACGCAGAAGCTCTGGGCTGATTTATTTCCGACTTAATTCAGAATGGCTTGACATGATGAACGCTACAGAAAGTGGGCAGTTGTGTTTTGGAAGCATTAAAGCGGCTGTTGTGAGTTGTTTGATTGAAAATCATAAATCAGTGGACTCAAACCTTGGACCAGAGAGCTGAGACTGTAAACGCAGAGAGCCTGTGTCGTGTGTGTTATTGGCCGATACACTGACTTCATGCTGATTTACTTGTGCTTTAGGCATAAGTGATTGAAAATGAATCTGATTTATGTGCATTTGAATACATTTTAGGGTGCTTTTCAGTTCTTTTAAACATATCTATGTGTGTTTCACACCAGTGTAAGGCAACAACAGAGTTGTATGCACCATTAAGCCGGAAGTTATTATTCCAATATCTAGCAGTACGTTAACATTAACTTGCTCAGCAAGATTCTCTTCAAAACTGTTGCTCTGTCGTGACACTAGTTTACCGTAGAACACTAAATATAGATACAAATTAGCATATGCTATACTCTTTATGTACAGTGCATATTTCTCAGCTTTTTTGGCTTTAATTATGATTTTTGTTCTGTCCCTATATGCAAATAAACTAATAAATAAAAATAAAATCTGTGAAAAACATAGGGTATGTTTTGCACCTTATACTGCCTACGATGAATGTGAGGGATGCATTATGTCATGACAAAACTACATTGCTTACGTTATAGTTAATGAAGCTGTCTACACCTAAAGTTTTTAGTATCATTGCAGTATCATTTTTAGTATCATTACATTTATATTTTGGACAAGCTGCAAAGCAACTTTGGCCATGTTTTTTTTTTTTTTTTTATCTGAAACAGAACTAAAATACAGTAATTTATTCTAAAATAAATGTAATATCTATTTTCTTTATCAATTAACTTCTATTAACTAAATTAAATCAACATTTGGTGTGACCATCCTTTGTGTTTAAAGCAGCTTTTGCCCTCGGTGCACTTGCGCACGGTTTTTCAGGTAGCTTTGCAGGTAGGTCTCTTGAAGCGTCTTGGAGACGTTGCCACAGTTCTTCTGGATTTAGTCTGTCTCAGTTTGTTCTGTTTCTTGTCATTCCAGAAGGACTGGATGATGATCGGATCAGATCTTTGTGTGGAACACTGGCTGTTGTCAGACAAACATCTCACTGGATTATTACAATTAATGGCAAAATGAATGTTTGGAAATGTAAACTGATATTTCCTACTGACACACTACAGCAAAAGATAGAAATAACTGCTGCTGAAAATACTAGTGTTCTAATCATTTTGGCCACCACTGTATACAGTATATATTCTGTTTTATTTTAGTATCATTGATGTGCTATTCAATTCTTTAAGAATTTTGATTTGGATTTTATTTTTAATATTTTCTATTTTAGTAATTAATTATGTTGTGTGTTTTTGTCATTTTTATTAGTTTTTTTTTAAACATATTTTTAAAATAAATTTTAATGTATTGGTTTATTTAGTTTTAGTTATTTTAGAACTTCTAGTTAAACTAAATGAGAAATGTTGGCTTGGCAACTGCTGTAGCTGAAGTAAAATAAGTTAAGTTTTTTTGTATTTTATTTAAGTTTATTTTGTTTCAAGTTAAAATAATATGTTTTTAATATTTTTTTTTTGTATATAGTTTTAGTTTACGATAATCACCCTGCATATATCATAAATTGATATATGTGACCCTGGACCACAAAACCTTAAGTGTCAATTTTTCAAAATTGAGATTTATACATCATCTGAAAGCTGAATAAATGAGCTTTCCATTGATGTATGGTTTGTTATGATCAGACAATATTTGGCCGAAATACAACTATTTGAAAATCTGGAATCTGAGGGTGCAAAAAAATCAAAATATTGAGAAAATCGCCTTTAAAATTGTCCAAATGAAGTTCTTAGCAATGCATATTACGTATCAAATATTAACTTTTGATATATTTACAGTAGGAAATTTACAAAATATCTTCATGGAACATGATCTTTACTTAATGTCCTAATGATTTTTGGCATAAAAGAAAAATCAATAATTTTGACCCATACAATGTTTTTTTTGGCTATTGCTACAAATATACCCCAGCGAATTAAGACTGGTTTTGTGGTCCAGGGTCACATATTTAAATGAATCATGAAGCAGATTCTTGTTGTTTCTGGTTACTGGTCACTATTAATTTGTATCATCTTGTGTTTATAACCATTTGTGTAACTCTGTTACATGATATATAAATAGTTTTGCTAATGTAAAATATCCCACACTAATAAAAAAAAAAATTTCACTCAGAAATTGCTAGTAAATTTCACAAATAATTACAAAGAATTGGTAAGTACAACACTGAATTAAATGTGAGATTTTGAAGTAGAAAGACTGGAATCATATTTTCTTGTAAATAACAATCTGTTTTATATATTATGCAGTGCATACAGTGTTTACACCAGTGTATTCCAGTGTATTTCCATATTTAAAGATGTGCCGTCAGTCGCTTTCGCTATGTAAAGTTGCTACTGTAGCAGTTGCTGCCAGAAAAGGACTAATTTTATTCAGAAGGAAATAAATACAGAGAACTGCACAGTTGTAAATCACTCGATTCAAAATAAACAGAAACACTTTGAGGCAGTAGTCATAATTTATAATAAATCATTGTTTTGTGCAGGCATGCATGGGAGCGATTGTATATTTTGGGCGTTTTCCATCTAGCTTCGCTTCTGAGCTCAGATGCAGGTGAGGTTAGCGCGGCATTGTGTTTCTTTCTCTTTGTTTGAGCGCTTGGCGGGGAAAGAAGATCTCTGGCTGGCCGTCTGTCTGTGGTAAAAAGGCAGCAATGAAAGTCATTCACAGGGGCGTCTCACGAGACCCCGGGCCAAAGCTAATCACAACTTCGACCCACTTCTGGATTCCAATGACTGAATCAATTGAGCTGAGGTCTCTCGACGGAGCACAACAAAGTTGGTGTGACTGCAACTTTAGCCTGCTGCGGCCCAGCGCCACAACACCGCGGTTGCCTGCCCCGTCTGTGATTGGCACAGAGGTGTGCTCTTGATACTATATACAGTCAATAACAAAGAGCCCGGCACAGCTATTGAGTTCAGTTACAGACCGTCTCTCCTGGGCCTTTTGTTTGGAAGGGAAAAGCTGTGTTGAAAACAGAAAGGCATGTTGGGATATATTGCTACAAATTACAATAGAGATGAATCCTGTTACATGTCTGTATTATGAATAGAAGGTAATATTATTGGATCTATCAATAGTAACCATGGTTTTCCCCCTCTTTAGGGTGTAGTGCTGTCACTAACAACACATATTTTACATGGCATTCTTGTATATGAATCATACAACTGTATATACACTACTGTTCAAAGGTTTGAGGTCAGTGAAAGTTTTTTTTTTTCTTTTTTAAGAAATTAATACTTTTGTTTATAAAAGTTTTGTTAATTGATTAAAAGTGCCAGTAAAGCCATTTATAATGTAACAAAAGATATCAATTTCAAATAAATGCTGTTCTTTTGAACTTTCTATTTAACAAAGAATCCCGAAAAGTAAAATGTATCACCGTTTCTACAAAAATATTAAGCAGCACAGCTGTTTTCAACATTTATAATAATAAATATAAAATAATAAATGTATATTGAGCATCAAGTCAGCATATTAGAATGACTTGAAGGATCATGTGACACTGAAGACTGAAGTAATGATGCTGAAAATTCTGCTTTACATCACAGGAATAAATTACATTTTAAAATATATTCAGACAGACAACCGGTTATTTTAAATTGTAAAAATATTTGACAATATTGCTGTTTTTACTGTATGTTTGATCAAATAAATGCAGCCTTGGTGAGCATAAGAGACTTTCTTTAAAAACATCATAAAATCTTACTGAGCTCAAACTTTTGAATGGTAGTGTACTTTGGTACTTCACTGTACCATGGTGTCACCACAGTATGTCATGTCCCATTTAACTTTGAAATGTGAGTTCAGTGTGAAGCAATATAATAAAGGTACACTACAGAATTCTGTGCTCTCTCTTTTGACGTCTATGCTTGTAACATAGAAATGCAAGGTTTAAAACAAAAGAATGTTGGGAAATTGTTTGGATTGTGAAAAGTGGTTTCTGTGTGTCTGTTTTTTTTTGGAGTGGAAGGGCTAAAATATAAAAGCGATTGAGGCTGTCAAACGAAAAAGAAAATTTGAGGTGTAGAGAATTTTTTTTTTTTTTTTTTTGATGAGAGGTACATTTTTGGTCTTTATAATCATATGCCCTAAGTAAAGCCAGATCTACAGTATGTGTTAAGAAAGCAAATGGGCTCAATTTCAGAATCATTTTAATGTACAGCATATTTACAGTGCTGAATTCTTATTCCATTGCTTGATAGATAAAGAAATGATAATCATAATCATTTTCTAAATTCCCCTAGTTTTGGTTTGTCTTCTGGGACATCGTCCCTTGGCACCTCACACACTTAAGTACTTCATGTATAAAGGATTGAAGTTTTGTCAGTCACAAGCCAGGAAGCAAAGTCTGTCAGGTTTTGAGAAGCAGTAGATGTTTATGTTACTGACGTTCTTGCGTTTCTGTCAGGTTGCAGGCTCTAAGGAAGGAGAAGTCACGTGACGCCGCTCGCTCGCGCCGGGGGAAGGAAAACTTCGAGTTCTATGAGCTGGCAAAGATGCTTCCGCTCCCTGGTGCCATCACCAGCCAGCTGGACAAGGCCTCCATCATCCGCCTCACCATCAGCTACCTTAAGATGAGGGACTTCGCCAACCAGGGAGACCCGCCGTGGAACCTGCGCATCGAAGGACCACCGCCCAACACCTCAGTCAAAGGTAAGAGGCTTTCTTCTGTGTAGACATTTTATTCTGCTCTTTTTGTTTTAATAATGGATTATTACAGTGTTTTTTCAATGTGATGTATAGCACGTGTGGTATGCTGAATATTAAATACTACAGACAATAATTTTAAGTTCCTCAGTGTATATTAATTAATGTGAAATCGCCTTTGCACTAAAATGCTTACAATGGTAGTAAGCAAGCAGATGAGATGCTATGTTTTTTTTTTTTTTTTTGGTTAATATTTTGAAAATAGTTTTTATTTTTATATTTTCTGTTTTAATTTTAATTGTAGTTAAAGTTTTAACAATTTTGTTGTGTTTTTGTCATTTTGTATTGTTTTTGAAATATTGCTTTGGCAACTAGCTGAAATGAAATAAGTTTCAGGTTTTAATTTCAGTTAAAGTTTATCTTAATTCAAATAACTTTTTTTATGGTTTTAGTTTTAGTTAACTATAATAACCTTGCTCATAACGCATAATCAGAAGTTCATTAACAAAAAAAAAAAATAGTCAAAATATATAATTTTCGATTAGCTCAAGTAACCAACTGCTTTACTTGAACTTCAGGCTGTCTAAATAATTAAATAAAAGAATGATAATAAAATAATGACATCTAATTCTAAATTATTCTAATAATTCTATAGTAAAAACAAGTAAATCTAAGCTTTTTTCACAGCAACAACAAAGTAAATATTTTCATTAATTTAAAGTTATTTTTGCTGACACTACTGCATCCAAAATTAACTTAAAATAAATATAGTTTTTAACAAATATACAAGCTGCAAATTTCTGTTTTATTCAACTAACTTGCCTGCAAGTCTTCCTTTAGTGGATAGTTCACCCAAAAATGAAAATTATGTCATCATTTACTCTCATCGTGTTGTTCCATCGTGGTTTATGTATTTCTTCTACTGAACACAAAATAGTATATTTAGTTTTGGTTCCCATTGACTTCCATAGTATTTATTTGTCCATACTGTGGAAGCAAATGGAACCCCAAACCATTTGGTTACCATCATTCTTCGAAATTTCTTATTTTCTTGTTCCAAAGAAGAAAGAAAATTAGTTTTGGAATGATATTATATAAATGATGACAGAAATGTCTTTTTTGGGTGGACTATCACTTTTATAAGAGTAATTGTAGGTATGAACTGGTTTATACACACTGAGGTACTAGTTGAGATGATTGTTAGTGGTAGTCAATTGCATGCAGTACACAAAATCAATCATCTGTTAGTGCTTTTGGTTACCAGCAAGGACAGGAAGTAGACAATGAAGCTGTGGATGTACATTTAAAAAGTCGAGTGAGATGTGCGGAGTGGTCATAACTCGCTCCCTCCTGACTGGAGTTTGCTGCACTACAGGCTCGAGAAGAAAAATAGCTGTCGGTTATAAATAAACAAGACCGTGTCATGCCCTACAGAAGCCTAATTAGTTACGAATGTCAGTACACTGAAGCAGCCTATAGATTTAACAGTAACTATGGATTCTTAGTTGGACAGTAACGATTCGGTGAGTAATGGGCCTGGTTAATCAACTAATGCTAATTGGTTGGTGATAAAGGATGTGGTCGGGATCAATGAAAATAAAAAAGATGCGCTCAATACTTGCTCTTCTCATTATATTTGACTGCTGTGGCTAAATGTAATATTTAAAAGAGCTCATTTGCTATGGGTTTTTTTCAGTGTATTTGCACTGACAGTAACATGTTTATATTTATAACATGTTTTATATTATTTTATACTATGTTTTATTTTATACTATTTATTTATAATTTTTTATTTATTTTAAATTAAATATTAAATTTTTTATTTTATTTTTTATTATATCTTTATCATATTTTATATATTTATTTTATTATATTTTATTCCATTGTTTATTTTATTTTATTTTATTTTATTATTTTATTCATTACAGCTACTTTGCACTTAAGTGTGAATTATTGACTGTACATTTGGCATGGCTGTAATACCATGAATGTTGTTAGAGACAATAGTAAATTGTTGCAGTTTTCAGCGGCTTTGTTCTGTGTATTCCGGCCGGCACACAACAGATGGTATCATTGTTGTCTCGCTTTGAAGAGCCGCATGCATTTTAATGAGAAAATGTATATGGTGAATAATTCGGTGTAGAGCCAGTCTGGAGGACTGTTGCCTTTTACACGTCCGATATCGATGTGCTCGACATGCAGTGCAGGAAATGATGTAAGCGAAGGAAATGAATAAAGTGCATCGCATCCCCATGTATTAATGAACGCTCAGCAAGGTGAATCCAAGCCCTCTAGGACAACGAGAGGCTCTTTGTGTACTTCCATCTCATTGACAGCGGCCGTTTGAATTGAATCAGTAGCGCGGCCCATTTTATTTGCACTACATTTCGAACAGAACCTGTTATCGATTCCCGTTTTGCCGCTCTGCATCGCTAGAGCTAATGGATACTCAGCCCTGCTCCTGATTCCTCCGAGCTCATGAATCTCTGTTTATTTTCCGATCAGAGCGAGGAGATGAAGCTGACCTACAGCGGCAGAGCTCTCTCTCCTCGTCCTCCGCTGACTCCTGCCGGATTGTTATTTAGACTAAAAGAGGTGCATGTGTTTTGATTGGCGTACAGCTGACCGGGAGGCACGCTGCGTGCCGTAATGCAGAGCATGCTAATACGAGCATATGGTGACTTATTGCATCAGGCCTGGAGCTCAGAGGGCAGGGCCCGTTGTGTGCACGAGTCAAGGTGAGCTGGAAGAAAATGATATTGTTTCCTGAGCCTGGAAGTAGCCGGTTCATTTGTCAGTGCAGACATGCAGGCAATTTCCCAGTGACTTTACATAGAGATCCAAAGCCGCCGCTGCTGTTATTATACAATATTTGCTGTGAGAAGAAGAAAAAATCAAGTTGACTTCTTGTAAGGCATTTCTACATAATAACTGATGATTGTAACCTTTTGGGAAATCTCCGAACAGTGTCATTTGCCAAATCTCATGTGAATCGAAATGATTCTTTTCTTAGAGGAAAATCTACCTGCGCTGTTCTGGATCTTTTTCATGTCTGTGTGAATAAAGAAAATATATCAGATACAAGAAACGTACAAAACCTCTCAAAAGTTTGGTGTCATTGATTTTTTTTTAAAGAAATTAATCCTTTTATTCAAAAATTATGCACTAAATTGATCAAAAGTAACAGTAAAGACATTTATAATGTTACATAAGATTTCAATTTCATTTTCTATTCTTAAAAAAAATCTAGGTTTCCACAGAAATATTAAGCAGCGTATCTGTTCAACATTGGTAATAATTGGACATGTTTCTTGAGCAGCAAATCAGCATATTAGAATGATTTCTGAAGGATCATGCAATTTCTCAGCGACTTTAAATAGAGATTGGAAGCTGTCGCTGCTGTTATTATACAATATTATCTGTGAAAAGAAGGGAAAAAAAATCAAGTTGACTTCTTAGAAGAAAATGTACATGCATTTTTCCGGTTCTATTTCGTGTCTGTGTGAATAAAGAAACAATGACAGATACAAGAAACAAACAGACATTCAAGTTTGAGGTCATTAATATATACATTTTTTAAAATAAATTAATGCTTTTTTCAGTAAGGATGCATTACATTGACCAAAAGTGAGAGTAAATACATTTATAATGTTACAAAAGATTTCTTTTTCACATCAATACTGTTTCTTTGAATTAGTCATTAGTCAAGTATCCCAGTTTCCACAGAACTATTAAGCCACACAACTGTTTTCAACATTGATAACAAGAAATGTTCCTTGAGCACCAAATCAGCATATTAGAATCATTCCTGAAGGATCATGCAATTTTCCAACGGCAGATCTGAAGCCGCCGCTGCTCTTATTATACAATATTTACCATGAAAAGGATAAAAAATCTAGTTGACTTCTTGTATGGCGTTTCTACATAATAACTGATGATTGTAACCTTTTGGGAAGTCTCCGAACAGTGTCGTTTGGCAAATCTCATGCGAATTGGAATGCTTAGAGGAAAATCTACCTGCATTTTTCCAGTTTTTTCGTGTCTGTGTGTATAAAGAACAATTTGGAGCTGCCATTTGTACGGCGGGGAGTCGCCAAACACCATTAAAACAAAGCCGCCTCCTGTTGAATGCAAAACCAGGGTGACAAAGCATAGAATTCAGGCCTTTATCTGTAATAAAAGCCGGCTGTATTACTGGCATCGCAACTGAAAGAATTTGACCTCCGTTTCTCAAGTGTTGATTTATTATCATAAGTCGCGCGCTAGCCGCCTCTCTCCTTTTGCGCCTGTTGACCTTTACCGTAATTGACCCATCAACTAATTTTTTTTGGAGCGTTTTAACCGAAATTTGCTAGTCTCTGTCAGAAGCGTTTCACATCTGTTGAAGGACACTGCACAAACAAGCATGACCTTTCTGTTGTTTGGAGGATGGCGCGGGCCCCTGACCCCCCTCCACCACCTGTGCATTCATTATTCATGCATGCAGAGCAGCGAGCAGTCGCCAAAATGCCACACTTCACCAAGCGCACACCCCCAAACTCTACAGCGCTGCCTGCACAATTGACACGTTTTGTGCCTGTAGTTAGCCGCCGAGTCGAGGACACATATGCCAGTTGTCCTTTTATGATCACCGGAAAGGAATTCCAAATGGGAAGAAATGTTTGCAAAATAGCAGCTTTCCATTGGAATGTCAAAAACTCGCTTCTCTGTCTTAATCACCCAGGGCGTAAACATTTTGCACCAACGGCTGCTCGGAGACTGATATTAACGGAGGGGAATTAATTGAGTGAAATGCGAAATTATTTTACATGCACCACCGGTGCCCACAGGGAGATAAATCACAAACGAGATCTCTGTAACGACTCAATTGTTTCTCCTAGACAGCGATGAGATTCAGTGGAGAGGAAATGGAGGCTTGGGAGAAAAAAATGAGAAATAATTTCTCAACTCTGCTCACATTTGCAGCCAAGATTTAAATTTGAACATTTCTCATCAATTTTTCCCCCCAAGATCAAATTCATATCCATGTTCTGTGCAAATTTATTTTATAGCTGTATACTCTTACTCTGTGTTGATGTACACTAATGATCAAAAGTTTAGACTCCATTTATTTGATCAAAAATATCATTTCAAATTAAAATAACTGTTTTCTACTTTTTTTACATTTAAAAATGTAATTTATTCATGTGATGCAAAGCTGATTTTTCAGCAGCCATTCTTCAAGATTTAGTGTCACATGATCTTTCAGAAATCATTCTAATATAGTGAGTTGCTGCTCAATTATCAGTTATAATTGGTGCTCAATTTTTATTATTAAATTATGCATTTTTTATGATTCTTTGATGAATATAAAGTTGAAGAAACAGAATTTATTTGAAATAGAAATCTTTTGTAACAAATTTCATTACTGCCACTTTAAATCAATTTAATGCATCCTCGGTTAATAGAAGTGTTAATTTCTTTAAAAAAAAAAAAAAAAAAAAAAAAAAACAACAACTCTGTAATGACTCAATTGTTTCTCCTAGATAGAAAATGGAGGCTTGGGAGAAAAAAATGAGGAAAATAAATAAATTTTTTATCCCAAGATCAAATTCATATTCATATTCTATCCAAATTTATTTTATAGCTGTATAGGCCTACTGTTACTATATGTAGATGTACGGTCAAAATTTTGGAATCTGTAAGATTCATGTTTTTGGAAAAAGTCTGAATGCATTTATTTGATCAAAAATACAGTAAAAATTGTGAAATATTATTACAATTTAAAATAAATGTTTTCTACTTGAATATATTTTAAAATATAATTTATTCCTGTTATGGAGAGCTGAATTTTCAGCATCATTACTCCAGTCTTCAGTGTCACATGATCTTCAGAAATCATTCTAATATGCTGATTTGCTGCTCAATTATTATTGGTACTCAATTATTAATAATGGTTTTTATTAATAAATCATGCATTTTTTATGATTCTTTGATGAATATAAAGTTCAAGTTCATTTATCTGAAATAGAAATCTTTTGTAAAATTATGTTTCTTTACTGTCACTTTTGATCAATTTCATGCATGCTTGATGAATAGAAATATTTATTCCTTTAAAAACACTCTTGTGCACATTCTTGTGACTGATTTATTTCTCTTCAGAAATTCTAAGAGAAACGTCTGAGACAGTGGTGAGTGCTCAAACGCAGCTGAGATCTGGTGAGCTGTAGTTTCCTCAGGTGTGGGTTTATTCTGTCGTTGCACCGTTCTACTGTAAACATCCTGTTTGTATTGGCGGTTTTCTCATCAGTGGGGTTATAATCTATTCAGCAGTCAGTGGAAGCGCGTGGAACATACTGACAGAAACACAGTGCTTTGTTGTGTGTGATTAATACCTGAGATGTGGCGGCCCGCTGTCTTTATTAGAGGCAGCGCTGGAAGCCGCCGCGTGTTCGCTGGTTATCAGCGTTTGATCTCTGGTGACTGCTGCATCGCATAGATGTGTCACTCAGCCGAACACAACCAAACCTCCTGCTTTTCAAGCCACTTGTTTATAGTGAAGGAAAAAAAGATTTCGTAATCATCTCCTTTCTTTGTTTGCTTGTTTTTGGCTCGTCTTCTGGGACGCTGTCCTTTGGCACCTCATAAACTCAAGCGTTTTAACAATCATAATGGCTTCTCTTGAAGTTTAGTCATCATAAAAAGTTTCCATCATTTTTCTTTTTTTCTTTTTTTTGACGTAACGACATGCTTTTTCAGAGTAGCAGCCAAATGTCCATGTACTTGTCCCAATTAGCATAATTTCATCAATAAACTCTGAGAGACCTTGAAGAGAACTCCCCCTCCTATCCCCCGCGCTACATCTTTGACGTCTCGTTTTCTTCACGCCTGACATTTAGCTACACCCGTGAGCTTCACGCTGTTTCATACTGCCCTTCTATACTTTAATACTGTAGCTTCACACTTACAAGTATGCATTTGCAATCAGTCTGCATTTAATCAGTTACTGTATACATTTTATTGGTGTATTTGTTTCCTGGAAAGCAAACCCATGACCTTGGAGTTGTTAGAGCTGTGCTTTGTTAGTTGAACTACAGGAAGATACTAATTTAAAGAAGTACAGTCTAACTAGCCTTTTGAAAGAGTAGCTACATTACAAGCTAACAAGAAAAATATTTTGAGCTATATTTATTTATTAGTATATTTTTTCCTTCATTGGAATGAAATGATTGACTAAAATGAATCAGACATTTGAATATGATTTAACACTGCTTGGGAGTGGCTTTGGTGAGCATGTATTATTACTGACTAAACATAAAAAGCCATATGAACAAACCAAGGAAATGAAAAACATGCTTACTATTTACTGAATACCGCCTAATTTTTTAACAGTAATAAATGAACCAGTAGACATTATTCCATGATAAACATTCCACTTAGAAGTATGCCTCGTTGTGTCTCATGACCTCATCATGTTGCATATGATTTCCAGCCTGTTATCTTAGTGAAGAAAAATGTTTTTTTATTTTATTTTATTACTGTTTTTGCAGTGAAAAGTAAGATTAAATTTAAATTTTAAAAGAGAAGGTTTCTATCATTTCTTGTAGTTCATTCACTTGAAAATAGTGTTAAATTTGTTAACAAAGACTATGATGAAAAATGTTCATTGACGAGCTTTTTTCCCATGACTAAGACGAGACGAAGACGAGACGAAGACGAGACGACAATAAGGTCAATAAACGATAACTATGACTATATCAACATGCAATTTCGTTGACGTGACTAAAATGTATTCAAAAAAATAAAAACTTTAACAAAAACCTCTTTATTTTTGTCAAAAAAGGAGACAAAATATTATTGCGGACAACAAACACCGACAAACAAGCTGGAGTTTAGCGATTTCCATGTGAGATGCTCATCTTAAATGAAAGTGTCGCTCAGTCGGTCTGTGTTCTGTCATGAGATCTCGAGTGTATTGTTTGTGATCGTGGTTGTTGTATAAATGCACTTACTCAACCGCTGTTGTTTTAATAGAGAAATAGGCTATTGCAATTTGGAATTATAGTGGAATTATTCGGAATTTCACTGTTATAATATTTTTCATTTTTTTAGCAGTTTTCATAATGTGAGATTGAAGTCTTTGGTATTAATTTATATAATAAAAAGCCTATAATAAGTCAGTACACTAGATGAGGTAAAATACACCATGAGTTCTATTGATTTGTGCTTACTGGTGAAAGTGCAATACCTGAAATGCAAAAGTAATTTTCTCAAAAAAACCGACACTGAATACTTCAGGTTTTCTTTGACTAAAACTAGACTAAAATACTTTAGATTTTCTTTGACTAAAACTAGACTAAAACTAAATAGGATAAGGTTGACTAAATATGATAAAAACTAACAAGGACATTTAACACGGGACTAAGACTAAGACTAAAATTGAAAATAGCTGACAAAATTAACATTACTTGAAAAGTTGTGCGCATTGCATTTTAGGATTGCGTGCACCGTGCTGTGTTTTATATCACACATTTTAGCAAATGTACAGTAGTTGATCATTTCAGTGTTCCATGCACAGAAAAAATATACCATATATATATATATATATATATATATATATATATATATATATATATATATATATATATATATATAGACACACACACACACACACACAGTATGTTATTATCAGTGTTATTTTTAGTATCATTGTTATAGTTACTATTATAGTTATACCATTTTATTTCAATTAATTATCTTTTTATGGTTTTAAGTTGAGTTTCAGTTTTCATTTTTGTTAACTAAAATAACTCTGCTTTCTGTATTCTGTTTAAACACTGCAATGTAGCATTTTGTCATTTTTGTTACTGGAAAACAACTGTTTGTGGAAAGTGTAGTTGCATTATTTGCATCATCTACAACTACCCCAAATAGCCACCTGTGCACCCCTAATAGATTAGCATATCAAACCATCATACAGTCAACAGTGTGATCTCATTAAAGGCTTTGACCAGCTCTCAAAGTGATGGAGCAGTCACTTTAACATCCTCATGTGAAGGGGGTCTTTGGCGGAGCAGGTTAGCAGAGAGCAGGGCATTGATTAAAGTGCTCTACCCGGGTGACCAGCGTGCCACACTCATTGTTAATGGTAATGAGGGAATTAATGCTGTTTGCATCACAATAGACCCTCACAACAGTGAAAAAGTGCTTTTTTTCCTCCCTGGTATTCTGGACTTGGTGGAAAATGTCAGGCTCAAAGGTGTTGTGCTGCTCGGAGCCGTGCATCATGGGTAAAAATCAACCCTCACTGATATCCTTCACTCTATAAATGGATGGTAATTTGCCCAGCTGTGAGTGTGAGATGTTCCATTCCCCAGTCGTGGTGTAAGAAAAATTGAATGACAGTGAGCAAAACAGCAGTAATTATAAAACTAATTACTAAATGCTGATGATGCCCATAGGCTTTGCATAACTAAATTTAGAAGAGGAAATTGCTTTTGGCTGCATTGAGGCTGTGGGCATGTTTATGCTATTTTCTTTATTTTCCGACGCACACCAAAGAAAGTTGTAATTGCCATGGAAACAATTACTCGTACACCTTTATTTTTGTGGCTTCGTGAGGCGAAAACAGCTTGAGGGAGCATTGTTGTCAAACAATGTGTTTTAATAACAGCAAAAAAACTGTACATACTTTGTCTTGCCGTGAATTGATTAACATTAAATCAAACGCAACCAAAGAAATGCATTTAATTGCTAGAACGAGGCCGTTATTTCCTTATTAAATCACATTCCCCTTGTACGAGATTCTCTATGCAAGGTGCGAATCCTGCTCGCCGTTCGGGCTGAGACTTAATCGCGACTCTGCTATATATTTGAGCGTAACTATGCTCTTTAATGGTCTATCCTTCTTCTGAATGGAGACAACAAAGCCAATGTTGGCAGCGCCAGCGTGAGACAGCCCTCCAGGGTGCCTTAAGTTTCCCAATGGCTTCGCTCGGGAGCGCGGCGTGTATTTGTATACGCTCCGGGTCGGCCTTTGTGTGTGTTTACTTTCAGTAACAACACTGCAAATTTCCTGGCGGAAGGAGAATATGATTATTGTTTCTCCGCTAAAAATAGAGGTGTTTTGCGCTGACAAATAGGCTGAGTGCTTAGACTCTCGTTGGCCTGCTGGTAATTAGTCCTTTTGCAAATAGGCCAATAATGGAGAAATGAATCCAAGAGACAGTCGGAATGAATATGGAGAGCCTCGTTTTCCAGCGCCGTGATTGAACCTGTTGTCGGCTGTGGCTAATATCTTTACAAAGTATTACAAATTGCCTCAGCGTTACCAGCACCTTTTTGTTTTTTCTTTCTGTAGAAGCAAGTTTTAGAAGAGCCTAAATGCTAGTTTTAATTTTAAAATGATGGCACGGGATAGATTTAAACTGATTTTGCCTGCATATCATTTAATCTTCCGTTTTATTTTTTCCGCTGGTCGGCCGTACCTGAGTGTTTCCTGCCGGCCGCTGACAGTCTCTTCTGAGTGCTGCTCTTTTGAAGTGGAACGTCTGAAAGCACAGCGTGAGCCTCAAATAAAGTGAAGGGCATTTACTATTACAAGTAATGCCCTTAATAATCTTGTTAGTGTAGACTCTCTCAGTACGAGACAAATGGAACATTATTGGCTTATGGGCTGTAGTAAATAATTTAGTTTCCAATATTCAGGCTGCTTTGACAGTAAATTAGAATGACATGAAAAGAGGTTGTTGAATAAAGAAAGTATCCAATCAAATTTAATTGGCTCGACTAAGGCAGCTGTAATATATTTCATAATTAAACCAAGTTGTCACAGAGCTTTATAGGCTCGCACGAATCAAAACGTCAAAAATAATTCCTTGATATCCTGCTTTTAAAACATCACCGTGCTCTTCGAATTCTTTTGTGTTTGTGGTGCAGCAGACATGGGAACATGGAGACTCAAGTGCAAGTTTAATAACCAAACACGTAGAACACCCTAGAAACTGCATAGCAACGCCTTAGAAATGACCCTAACATCTACAAGTTTTACAACAGCAAAATTCTACATTCAAATTTTAGCAAAATTTCTACATTAAAATTTATTAAATACAGTTGTTGACTTTTTTGGAGCATTGTTAATGCTGCAGTTCTCAACATCTGTATTAATCTATGTATGCACTATATATATATATATATATATATATATATATATATATTAGTGCTGTCAATCGATTAAAAAATTTAATCGCGTTAATCACAGTCATGGACTGTGATTAATCATGATTAATCGCAAATTTAAAATACTAGGATTTACCTGTAAATGTGTTGAAATAAAGAAATGCATGACAAACTAGTTTAAGGAAACAGAACCTTTCACACGTCAGCCAGGTATGAGACATAATCCTTATTATTCTTTTATCATTATTCATTTGTTTTTATTCAGCCATTATCAGCCTTTAAACTGGCAATAAAATGTTTACCAAGCCACATCGCTTCAATCCCAGTAATTTATACACTTACCCAACTATTATCAAAAGTATTTCTAAATAAATACAACAAAACATTTTCTTGCGACCTTACGTGAAGTATTATGACAAAATGCATTATGAAGAAGAATTGGACCTGTTCTGCAGGTGCATTAGAGCTAACATTAGCATCATGCTTCATTAGACAATTTATGAGATTAATAGTACACTTTTACTCAGAAGTCACTTCAAACCACCATCGAGTGTTTGTAATAACTTCCTTTTGCGATCACATGTGGAATTTGGTCGTTTACTGTTGTTAAAATATGCTATTTATAGCCTTTTATATCGCTGCACAAATTAGCATTTCAGATGTACACATTCATCAAGAAAATCACATACAAACCATATCCTATCGTAATCGTGTGTTTATTATCTTATATAATCTATAGTGGCTGTTGTCATGTTTATTTCTGCTGTGTAAAAGCCTTAACATGTGCTCTGCTGAAACTCACGTTGTTTGTGATGTTACAACTGCCTCTCTGTTCTTAAGTTGTCAGGTATACATTCCAGCTATAATACACATTAGTAAAAGGATCTATTTTCATTTTTATTTGTCTATATACACTTTGGGCGGCCGCGGTACATTATAAAAGTAGCCCAAAAAACCGCAACCCGTGGCTCTGTAATTTTCCCGCGACTGTATTTTCAAAATAGCCCACTTGTGCCGCTGCCCTGGCAACACTGGTTCACTGTACCCTCATCACACAATGATAGATAACCTTCCGCACTGCGATGACGGGAAGAAGTTGGGGTCAAACCTTATCACATGATTAATTTGCGTTAAAAAATATTAACGCGTTAAATTTTTTTGATTAATCGCATGCGTTAACGCGTTAACGTTGACACCCCTAATATATATATATATATATATATATATATATATATATATATATATATATATATATATATATATATGTGTCATAGCATGTTTCATAACAGATTAATTTAAACATACATTAAATAACTAAGACTAACAGGTTTAGTAAAATATAATGAGTATATGGTGTAATATTTTGCGAAATGCTCCTCTCTAGACTTCATTTCTCTAGTGAACTAACGAGCTGTGGACACTGATGACTTGCTGAGGTAAATTAAATGCTACGTGACATTTTATTTCCACGCTGTTTTGTTGATGTCTTTCCGCGGTTGAAAGACTGATTGAGCTATTACATGAGGCATGAGATGTTCAGTCATGTTTATTCGTGTTAAAACTAGTAGTACAGAGGAAGGAATGATCGCGTTCACTTGCGCTCCACTCTGCACAAGTCCGCTGATCGCAGCCGCTCAAGTCAGTGCTTGTGTTGGGTTTATACCAGCACGTTTCTGAACCATCCCAGAAGCGGCTCTCCAAGGCGTTTATACAGCGATCTGTCATGCCACATCAAAGATTGTCAAAACACTATTTATTATTTGTATTTCCTGAAAAAAAAACAAAACAAAAAAAACTGTATTCGTTCTGTACATGTGTATCAAACCGAAAGACCCATACCGAAATGGTTTGGTATGAATACGTGCACCGTTACACCCTGTGTGTACATTATATATTATATATATATAATGTACACACAGAGAACTGGTTAAAATTGTCACATTATTATACTCTTCCGAAGCACACCGATCATAATGAACAATGAATGCATAATTTAAATAGGTGATTTTTGTTCTGTCATTTCATATTTGGCTAGTATATCATGATATTTAGGAAATTTAAATACAAATGTATTTCCATATAATTATGAAATATTTATATTTAATACATTTCAATTTATATTTAATTAATATAATAATAAAATATTTAATTATTTAATTTTTATTAATTTTTCCTTCCTTATGTGGCCTTGTTTACATCAAAAAAAGTTTATTAAATTTTTTAAATACAATATGAAAACAAACATTTTTTCTTTGCTTAACATATACTGAATTGTGCACTATAAATCCAGAGACATTTATTATTATTTATTAAGAAAATGTTCAATTTTGATATCATATTCTCTTCCTAAGTGGTTGATAATCACAGTCTGCTGTGTTGTGCTTTGCTGTTTGTCTGCAGTGAAGTGTAAAGGCGGTTAAGATTTCAGAGGAAGGTCATGGAGGTGTCTGGCCTCAACACTGTTTGTCTCTCACAGGACACAAATGACTCACCCAAATCATCCAATTTAATCACACCATTTTCTGCCCCTCAATAGCCCTTGCCCGACTTAATCACTCCGTTTACTTGCTGTCACAAAGAGCTTCATATCGAAACCAATGGATTTCTACCATTTAAAGGCGAGCTGGGAGCGAGCCGCGGGCGGAGGGGTCGAGAGACTCGGCGCTGGCTGAAGAACCAACCGATTCATGCGTGAAGCATTTAGCTATTGCTATCTCAACGCATGACTAACAGTTTTCGCTCACCCATATTATTCATTAATATCTATAATAAACCACTTGATAGTGGCCCTGACGGTCTAGGATTTTTCGCTCTCATCTCCGCATTACCGTTGTGATGCTGAATTTGCCTTAACACTGGGGTTGGCTAAGAAGGTGACAGGGTCAGCAGCAAAGTTGCTTGTGTCTAGATGGTAACCGTCATTCTGCATTAAAATCACATTCCGTGTTCATATAACCAAGTAGCAAAATTTAGAATAGTAAATTAGCTTCCTTTCAATTTATAACATGGAATTAGAATTAAATTGGCCAAATTCAAAGAAATTCAATAGGTAATGCACTCTGGGAAAAATCTGGAAAAAAAATGTTTCTTTCCCAGTTAAAAATGAACTTGAAAAGTTTGCGGTCACTAAGAATTTTTCAATGTTTTCTCTTATGCTCACCAAGGCTGCATTTATTTGAAAACAGTAATATTGTGAAATATTATTACATTTTTATGTAATAACTGTTTTCTATTTTAGTATATTTAAAAAAAAAAATAGTTTCAGCATCATTACTCCAGTCTTCAGTGTCACACGATCCTTCAGAAATCATTCTAATATGTGTATTTGGTACTCAATAAATATTTCTTAGAATTATCAATGTTGAAAATGCTTAATATCTTTGTGGAAACCATGATTTTTTTTTTCAGTGATTTGATTTTTTTTCTTCCATTCTTTTTTTTTTACCTGAATTCTCTGGTGAATAGAAAGTTCAAAAGAACAGCATTTATTTGAAATACAAATATTTTATAACATTATAAGTGTCTTTACTGCCACTTTTGATTAATTTATTGTGCATTTTCTGAATAAAAGTAAAGTACAAGTACTGACCCCAAACATTTGAACAATAGTACATGAACTTACTTTTACTTTTTTAGTCAAATTGCAATTCTGCAATGTTTGCCACCTCAATTTAAAGGAGTTGAATTAGAATTTAAATGCATCCTCAGTTGAATTGTGAATGCACATGAATGCATATTGTTATCCTAACCCTAGCAGAACCAGGTTTTCCATCTAGACACGCGCAGCAAGCTCTCCATCTCCCAGCATTCCTGTGCCCTGTGCATGTCATGCAGCACACTTGGATCACCCTGGTGCCGTTTGGCCAGTGGGCTTGTATTAGGTCACTCCGTGGACCCACTAAGGAGTCCAGACGCACAACCCAGCTGCAGGCTAGCTCAGATTCATTCTCCAATGTGTGTCCATCACCGAGCCTGGCGGTCACCACCGCTGGGACCGGAGCCCAGTCAATCAACAGATCGCCCAAGGCCTTCGACAGGGGTGCCTTCCTTCCCCCATCCCCACTCAATCACACTATCTGTCTTCACACGGTGGCCGCCACTAATGAGAATGTATATGTACGCATGAATAAAACATGAAATTCATTGTTTTTGGTAGCAGAAGCTCTCACCACGAGTAGCTTCTTGATGGGAGCCTGCGTTTGAAGTCCCTCGCTGAATCGCTAGCAGCGTTTGATTGAATTTGTTGCTTGCTTTAAGTAATTAGAAATAACACCGACTTCTCCTTGTTGTGACGTCCTAGCTATGAAAATCTCCGTTGGACAGAAGCTCTGAGAAAATTACTTCATTTACCTTTTATCAGTTCTCTATGACCCAAGATTCGTTTATCCGTTCTTTCTGTTGAATGCTTACATTTTCTGCGTCAGATAATAAGACGAGCAGCCAGTGAAAATCAACACAATTAACTGGAATTCCTGACTTTCCTGTGGTCTGGTAATGAAATATAGATTTGAAGAGACTTTCTGTGGCACTGCATAAGTGTAATAAACTCAGGCACTCTTGTGAGTTTGTTTAGAGTCTATTGAATCACAGCCTAACTACCATGATTGATTCAATAGTAAAGTTATCTATGACTTTTTTTTAATACGCATCCTTTTGAGATATTCAGACACAGCAGAAGATGAATTAAAAAGTTTGTTTACAGATTTATTTGTTTATCTTTATTGTGGCTTTAATTAGAACAGTTTTGAAATTTTCTTTTAGCAAATACAATAGACCTGAAGTGTATAGCTGACTATAGGCATCCTAAAAACCTGGAATATATATGTAGATGTATTGTGCTGTAAGTATATTGAACATAAAACTTTAATGTATTGTAGTGTAGTAGTGTAATGTGATGTAATGTTGGGTTGGGTTTACGCTTATCTTTTGTGATTTTATTTTATTTTATTTTATTTTATTTTATTTTTATTATTTTATTTGTGTCTTCCAATTAGATTATATCAGATATATTATATATCTATATATTTTATATATATATATATATATATATATATATATATATATATATATATATATATATATATATATATATATATATATATAATACATACAGGTATGTATTTTGTGCATAAAAATAATATTTAACTTCTGTAGTGTTATAAAACGTGGGTCTGGACCTTTGTGATATTTTTATTTTGTTTTGATTTATTTATGTAATTATTTATTTATTTATTTACTTACCTACTTATTTACTTGTTTTGTTTGTGTCTTCCAATTCAGTATATTCTGTTTCCGTTCCATTCTATTCCATAGACACAATATTTTTTTTGCATTTTCTTAATTTTGGTTATTATGCTTCTCCCACCTTTCCTCCACTCATAAAAATGTGTGATTTGATTAGATCAAATGCAGGTTATGATATTACTGGTTAATACTATTTTTACCCTCCCATACAACCTTGGTTATGTCATTCAAAAACAACATTTGTTTCCGCAGCAGAGAAGCAACCAGCCTGACATAACAACATTGGCTCGAGATGGTGGGGTCATCTCTTTTTTTCAGCCAATAGTAGATGAGGGAGGGGTTTCAAGAATCCAGTTTGAGTCCTTATTTTTGCGCATGCATTTTGTCCAGTGAGTTTGAGCAGGGAATATTTCAGTAAAATTGAACAAATGACTTTAAAATAGACTTAATAAATATTGTCTTGTGTTGTAAACTAATATAAGGCTCTATTTGGGAGTACTTTAGCTGTAGTAGAGCTGCTGCGCTGTATGTCCAGCTGATAGATTTGGAGGACAGCGGTGTGTTGTGTCAGTAGTGTCAGCAATATTACACATCCAGTCGTTCACTTCCTATTACAGCCAGTTACAGCTGAAGGAAACTGTGTGTAAATCCTCAGGCTGGATTCGCATTGTTTTGAGCAGGTCAGAGGAGCATGTTCAGCTGATTAATAATGCCGCTCTTTTCTTCCTTTCTGTTTTGTTTCGACGTTGTCCCAACAAGATGCATCTTAGCAGAGACTGTAAGCGTTAATTGTGAGGATGAGAGCGAGGGACCCCCGCGTTCATCTTAACGGAGACGAGATCAGCGTTTCCCGCGTCGTCCATGTGTCGTGGCAGCTTGCCGCCTCAGACGGTGATGTAAAAGAGCTGATGTCATTAAATGATATCGACTTCAAGGCTGCACTGATCTCGTCTTTCTGTCCCGTTCTGTCTCTCGCTCTCTCTCTTTTTAAAGGATTCAAATTATGCAGATCCTTTAATTAAACTCTGCCATAGTGAGTTTTTTTTCTCCCTCTGTGTTTGTTGATTTGAATTTGCATTGCATGAATGTGAGGTTGTGGCTGTGTCTGCGGGGTCTGTGCAATATAAACCACTTCCTCCGTGTGTATCGTCTGACTGCTTCATTCACACTTCCACTAGTGCTCAGAAATGGGCTTTTTCTGAGAACGTCTCAAATGAAAACATTTGCTTTTTTGGTTGTTATGAAGCTCAAAACTTTAGAAATGAGTTGTGAGTTAGAAAATGAGTTAGAAAAGTTGGACAAGGTGCTGTAAAACTGTATATTCTGAGTAGCTTATAGATTTGGATATTAAAGTAGAAAGTAGAAAGTTTTGGAATAGTAGATACTAAATTATGCTAAGTATATTTGATATTATATTTTATTATTTTATTTATTTATTTATTTATTGATGCAGCATTTCATAACATCGCACCACTATTTACTGGAATTCATTATTGGAAAAGATCATATGTTTATTTATTACACTAAACAACTATAACTATATCACAGCTATTCAAGATGGCAATATCTTAATCAGAATTTTTATTTTATTTTATTTTATTTTATTTTATTTTATTTTATTTTAGATACAGAATTTCATTGCAATACGCCACTACTCACTGGAATTCATTATTGGAAAAGATCATTTGTTTATTCATTACACTTAATGATTCGAACTGTATCAATGCCATTTAAGATGGCAATATCTTTGTAGAATTTTATTTATTTTATTTTTATTTTAGATGCAGTATTTCATTGTGAGACTCCACTACTCACTGGAGTTCATTATTGGAAAAATAATTTGTTTATTTGTTACACTAAATGATTCTAAATATATCAGATCTATTCAAGATGGCAATATCTTTGTAGTATTTTTATTTTATTTTTTGTTGTTGTTGTTGCAGCATTTCATTGCAATACACAATTACTCACTAGGATTCATTATTGAATAAGATAATTTGTTAATTTTTTGTTAATTTACTTGCTTCGCTAGTTATTAGGTAATTATGTAGGTAAGTTAGGTCATTTCCCAGCACTAATAACAAATGCTTTAATTTTTCAGAATATAATGAACTGTTTACTTAATGTGATGGAATCTAGTTTATGCAAATATGTTCGTTTTATAACTGTGTTTACACCAATGCACTATGGGTAGGCGGAGGCGTTTTCCCTGTGTACTGCCTCTTGTGGTGGTTTAAGAACTCAGATGATGATAGTAGAATCAGGTAATGATTACCCACCGTGTCGAAGTGGGCGAGTTGTGTTGTGGCACAGGGCCGTAGGAGGGGCGACATTAGCATTTAAAACCCGAACAAGCAGCGAGAATAGCACCCCGCAATACAAAACGCTCAGTGATTTCTCCTCCACGGACAGAGACGTTCCTAGAAGCCAAAAGGAGACGAGAAAGTCCTTAATTGACAATTTCTTGAAAATTGCTAAGGGGGAAAAACAAAAGACTAGCCTTGGGTTGCCAGAGTGTAATAAAGCATTTCTCATCACTGTCTATGTGATTGAGCCTATACAAAATCGATTTATTTCCCGGGTAACTCACAATAATTGAAATACAGACAACGTTTGGTTCCAATTTACCAGCAATAAAGTTGTAATGGGGTTTTCTCTGCAATTTTAGACCTAATACACTCATTCTAAAGAGCAGTATTTTTGCTAGTCGAACAAATAGCATCACTGAGGCTTACAACCAGTAATAGGCCCACATTGATGCACACATTAAACTTGTTAAATCAATTCGGTAGACACTTTCTAAAATGGACTGTCGTTTCTCTCTCTCGTGCAGTCGGCTCATGGCCTCTACACATATCAATCACTGGCGCTCGTCCCGAATGATTCAGCCCTTTTAGTTAGTCATTATTTATGCTTCAAAGACACAGAGGGAGAAAAAAAAGCAAACCTGACTTTAGGATGTATTTATAGAACAGGGGGATATTCAGGACGTACCGTCATTCTGGCACAGGAAGAAGCTGGACGGGGTGCAAATTTAGATTTGCTTCTTATGGATTTTACTGTTTAACCGTTCAAAACGTTTCTGGCTTGGTTTCTAAGGGCGGTTCATCCAAGTAGGTGGATTTATCTGTCAGAAAGAGGCTTTAAATGTGAGCAGCACAGACTAGATCAGGAGCATTCCAGTTTCACTGGATCGTCTTTGAGATGTTTTCATACCCCGACTGGAGTTAATATGTGGCAAATTCAGTTGATTGGACATGATTTGGAAAGGCACACACACCAGTCAATATAAAGTTTAACAGCTGAAATGGATGTCAGAGCAAAAACTAATCCATGAAGTCAAAGAAATGGCCTGCAGAGCTGAGAGACAGGATTGTGTTGAGACCGATCTGGAGAAGACTACAAAAAAATTCTGCTGTGTTGAAAGTTCACAGGAGCATTTGGCCTCCATAATCCTTAATGGATGAAGTTTGAAACAATCAGGACTCTTCCTAGATCTAGCATCCTGGCCAAACTGAGCAATCGAAGGAGAAGCGTCTTGGTTAGAGAGGTGATCAAGACACTGATGATCACTCTGGTTGAGCTCCATGATCTTATATGGAGATGGGAGAAACTTACAGAAGGACAAACATCACTGCGACACTCCACCAATCTGGGCTTGATGGAAAAGTGACCAAACTCAAGCTTCTCCTCAATAAAGATACATGAAACCCTGATTGGAATTTAACAATACAGATGGGGGAAGTCGTGGCCTAATGGTTAGAGAGTTGGGCTTGTAACCTGAAGGTTGCCGGTTCGATTCTCACACCGGCAGGAATTGAAGGTGGGGATTGTGAATAAACAGCACTCTCTCTGCCTTCGATACCATGACTGAGGTGCCCTTGAGCAAGGCACCGAACCCCCAATTGCTCCCCGGGCGCTGGAGCAATGGCTGCCCACTGCTCCGGTTGTGTGTTCACGGTGTGTGTGTGCGTGTTTGTTCACTATTCACTGCTGTGTGTGTGCACTTGGATGGGTTAAATGCAGAGCACCAATTTCGAGTATGGGTCACCATACTTGACAATACGTCACGACTTTTTTACTTTATTTAGATTGTGTCAAAACACTTAACAGTATCAAAAAGACCTAAGGTTGTAATTGTTGCCAAAGTGCTTTAACTAAGTTTTGAGTTAAGGGTATGAAGAGTTGTGCAATGTCATTTTTTCAGTGTTTCCTTTTTAATAAATTTGCAAAGTTGTGATAAATCTGGTTTTTGCTTTGTCATGGTGAGTGGGGTGTAGATTTATGTGGGAAAAAAAGGAATTTAAAACAGTTTAACATAACGCAACAACAAAATGTGAAAAAAAATGAAGGGGTATGAAGACTTTCTGTAGGCACTGTATATATATTAGGGGTGTAACGATACACGTATTCGTATTGAACCGTTCGATACGAGGCTTTCGGTTCGGTACGCATTACAAACCAAACGATTCGCTGGACTAATCTTATATTACAGCATATCATCCTAGATAGTGCGTGTGCGCATTTAGAGTGTGTTCTTTCACTGCATGATTCATTCTATTAAAATGCATTTAGAATGATCACAAAATTCAAGATAAGGGGGCAGAAAATGTATATATTTACATAATTTCATATGTCAATCAATATCACAGAAGAGTGCCGTTTTTTTCTCTCCAAAAATAAGCATGATTACAAATGATTTTTACAACAGTTCAATAAGCAAGAAGTTAATTAAGAGACTTACGTTTTGGACACCGTATTGCCTGTTTTTGCTCAATTTCGACAACAAAAATAAATCCAAACACATCCACAGCACTGTTTTGCGTCTCTGAGCAATGACTGTGTTTCATTCCTGAATGAATCAACCGTTTAAATGATTCGGTTCAATCGCAATGACTCACTTATTAACAGTGACTTGCTGCCACATACTGGAGGTTTTAATTTCACATTTAAAGTATCTTTTAATTTTTTTTATTCATTTCAAACATCAGTTGTCAACGTTTTGTTTAAAATATCAAAACATTATTTATGCATTTGTAACTGCAGGTTAAAGCATTACATGTCCCTCTGAGCTGAATTAAATAGTGTGTAAAAGCATCTAAATGCCATTCAGATGCAACTTCTGTGTTTCCTCTGCATTGCAAATATGAATTTTGTCAATACTGACTTAATTTGCTTGGTAACAGCCCAAATGTCTCATTGACTGATTAAATGTAAAAAAAAAAAAAAAACGGACTCAAAAGGGGATGCACACTTTTGGAAAAAAATGGTCATAAAAGGTAAAAATCTATTTAAACTTATTGGAAAAGATGAATCTGCTACATGACAGTAGGCTACATCAGCTGGAATACTTCAAACCGAAGCTGTTTTTGTTTTATATGCTGCTAAGAAGACACCCCAAAAGATGGATCAAGTTCCATCATTGTTCAAAGTAAAAATTTAAGTTTTAATAAATAAAACTTTTGTAAAAATCAAGGAAACTTCTCTGGCATTTCTTTCTTTTTGCTGTATCGAAAACGTACCGAACCATGACTCCACTGTATCACATCGAACCGAACCCTGAATTTTGTGAACTGTTACACCCCTAATATACATATTTATATATATATATATATATATATATACACACACACACACACAGGTGCATCTCAGTAAATTAGAATGTCGTGCAAAAGTTCATTTATTTCAGTAATTCAACTCAAATTGTGAAACTCGTGTATTAAATAAATTCAATGCACACAGACTGAAGTAGTTTAAGTCTTTGGTTCTTTTAATTGTGATGATTTTGGCTCACATTTAACAAAAACCCACAAATTCACTATCTCAACAAATTAGAATACTTCATAAGACCAATAAAAAAAACATTTTTAGTGAATTGTTGGCCTTCTGGAAAGTATGTTCATTTACTGTATATGTACTCAATACTTGGTAGGGGCTCCTTTTACTTTAATTACTGCCTCAATTCGGCGTGGCATGGAGGTGATCAGTTTGTGGCACTACTGAGGTGGTATGGAAGCCCAGGTTTCTTTGGCCTTCAGCTCATCTGCATTTTTTGGTCTCTTGTTTCTCATTTTCCTCTTGACAATGCCCCATAGATTCTCTATGGGGTTCAGGTCTGGTGAGTTTGCTGGCCAGTCAAGCACACCAACACCATGGTCGTTTAACAAACTTTTGGTGCTTTTGGCAGTGTGGGCAGGTGCCAAATCCTGCTGGAAAATGAAATCAGCATCTTTAAAAAGCTGGTCAGCAGAAGTAAGCATGAAGTGCTCCAAAATTTCTTGGTAAACGGGTGCAGTGACTTTGGCTTTCAAAAAACATAATGGACCAACACCAGCAGATGACATTGCACCCCAAATCATCACAGACTGTGGAAACTTAACACTGGACTTCAAGCAACTTGGGCTATGAGCTTCTCCACCCTTCCTCCAGACTCTAGGACCTTGGTCGACAAATGTGGATACGCGTTTTGTGGCAGATTTTCCTGATAAGGCCGAAATGAGCTTGAATTACTCTGCCATTTTTGATCGTACAGATAAGAGCAATACACCATTCGGATCTGTAAGGGGTCTACTTTTATTTGTATACACTCATTATAACAACTAAACTTTGTGCTTTTGAAGAATAAAGAAAACAAACAGGATGCGCTCTCTGCCTTCGTCTCCGCGAGCTGCTTTTAGAAACGCGTCACTAAAATGAACTGTAACTCAGCAAATACTCAGCACACAGACATGGGAGTTATATCTATAGAAAGTTTGAAGTGTCTACTTTTAAATGAAGTAAGTCATATCAAAAACAAACATTCTGTGATAAAGTAATCCGTATGAAACCAACACGATGTTCAGTCTTTCCCGTCTAACTCATTATCTTTAATGCAATCCCGCCCCCTCGCGGCTCGCACCATTCATATGTAAATATCCACATGAGACACGTGAGCATGGAGACGCCCAACATAAACAAAGCCTGAGGAGATCATTCATCGCTGCTACTGTTCGTTTCTGCAAGAAGACGACTGAGTAAAGGCTGGAATTCCCTCAAAAGAAGAACAAGATTTCATTCAGAAGAGAAGATCAATCTGATGAGTAAGTAATGTTTCTCTTTTGCATTAGTTAACGTGTTATTGTGACATAAACTTGAACACATTACTAGTTGGGTTTTTCCCAAACTACAACATGATAAATGCTAAGCATCTAAGAATGTTTATACCATGTTTATTATTAATAATCTGTTCACAAATATATTTTAATAGCGTGCTAAACGATAACAATTACTTCTCAAATATAAAATATCATTTTTTTTATAGTACAAAGGACATCCTTTTATAGTACAAAGCATGCGCGAGTCTATGGCTGCAGAATCATATCTTAGGCAACTATAAATTCATACATGATGTTCAGGATGGCTATATGACTACAAAATCATAGTTGGGTTTTTCCCAAACTGTAATTCCTGACTACAATGTTTGAAATTGAGTAAAACATTTTGAATATGATAGGCAATTCACTGTATTTAAATTTCTTAGGCGCGATGATGTTTTCATGCTCTATATAAAACAAAAGTAATATAAATGTACACTGTAACATGATGAATGCTACGAATCTAAGTATGTTTAGAACATGTTTATTATTAATAGCCTACTCTGTTCAAAAATAGATTTTAATGACGTGCTAAACAATAATTAGTTTCTCAGATATAAAATGTTTTTGTTTTTACGATAGTACAAAGCATGCGTGAGTCTATGGCTACATATATACAGATGCTCGTGATATTAACATGTTCACAAATGTTTTTTTTAAAAAAATTTTTTATTTTGGTTGTTTGTATTTTATTGAATCAGATACCTGCACCACAGATGAATCCTGCTGACTTTCAGTCTCTTCAAACTGTTTTCCTCTGAGAGCGCTGTACCAACATCAGATTTTCAACTACACTGATATTCTATGGTAAAACAAGCTCCTTGACTACTGATTATGTTTTTTCTTCTTGAATCCATGGAAAGAAGCAGAAACACTTAAATAAAACAAGTAAATATCAGGTATGATTTACTTGTTTCACTTGTTGAACAGAATCTGTTGCAGAAATGACTCAAAGTCTGTTCACATCTCTGTGGTTAGATCAGTGTGCACAATAATGTGTCTTTGAACTTCATTATGTATGTTTTGATTATACTGTGTTGTAAATAAAATACAAATAATTAAAAAAAATTTTTTTCAAACTCCTCACATTCTGTCTTACCTGCCTCAAAGTCACAGTCACACTGATGGGCCATTAGGGGCCATTAGGGGAGGGCCCTTTGTCTCTCAGGGGAGAATCACTTAATATTCAAGGGCATTGCGACGCCCTCGCATATAGGCTTTCGATCACAAACCATGTCTTTAAAAATTTAAATCAATATATTGTTTTCTGTGAGTGAGTAAACAAGCTGATTTTAACATAATTTTGAAGCAAAAACTCTAGGCTACAAGATCCAGTTCTCAAAAGTCTTGTAAACAGATTTTCTTTATGTGTTTTATGACCTTATTTCAGTGACTTCAAAATTTTAGTTTTTCACTAATCACGCATAAACGTTGCTTTCTCAAAAACACAATCATGTACATAAATGCTGCTAACATATTATTATAGCCCAGTTTGTGCTGTTTACAGTGTTATTAGACTTTAGCCATTTATATTTTTATAAGTAACTGAAAAAAGCACAAATGTCAGGGCATGGCGAAACTTCTCCAGGCCCCCAAAACACCCTCAGACCCCAGAGGGATATATAAATTAAACGTTTGTGTGTGTGTGTATGTATATGTGTATATATATATATATATATATATATATATATATATATATATATATATATATATAATTGAAATACCGCTGCCATGGACATGACATATAGCGCTGGCCAATATGTTCTAACTAAATCTAATATCATCACATCATTACTCACATAGCGCAGATGATTGGTTTTTTTTCACATCAGCAACCAATGAGCTCGCTGGTCAACATTAAAATACTTAGCTAGTGCTTGCTGTAGCAGTTGCAGCACGTTTCAGAAGCCCTCCACCTTCCCCAGCTCCACTTGTATAGATCTGCTACGGGGTATTTTCATGCATGTTAAATAGGGGGGTTATTTTGTGTATGTTATATGTGCAGCAACTTTAACAAATAAAGAAATTCTTTGACAAAATATCTATTTGAAAATAGTTTTTTTTTTATTTAGTTTAGTTTATTTATAATTTAGTTATTTAGTCCATAATTAATTAAACCTCACCTTGGTATGTGAGTTGATTTAGACAGTTATCAATCATATCATTCAACATGGTTGTAGAAAATATGATTGCAAACAACAGCATGCAAACGATCAAAAGGTGTAACAAACAGATGTAGGCTGTGCTTTTGCAAATAAAAAAGTGTAGTTGTATGTGTGTGTGTGTGTGTGTGTGTGTGTGTGTGTGTTTGTACTGGAATATATGGTTTATGAGGACACAAATGTGTATAATGACATGGGTACTACAACGTAAACATGGTTTATGAGGACACTTCCTGTGTCCCCATAAAACAAAAGGCTTAAAAAACATACAAAACTGTGTTTTATGAAATTAAATAATTGCCAGTAGTTTCCTGTAAGGGGTAGGTTTAGGTGTAGGGTTGGTGTAGGGCAATAGAAAATACGGTTTCTACAGTATAAAAACCATTACGCCTATGGAGAGTCCCCGTAAACCACAAATTCAAGTATGTATGTATGTGTGTGTGTGTGTGTGCACGTGCGTGTGTGTGCGTGTGCGCGTGTGTATACTGTACATATAAAATTATATAGAAGTATATTTACTGGGATTTTATATTAAGTTGAAACCATTGCGAATATAAATGTTCATGACCATACTAAAAAAAACAACAAACCAGTCTAAGGTGGATTGCTGGTCTTTGTTGGCTAAGCGGGTTTGAGTTGTTCTGGTTCTGGTCTCAGTGCGTTTGGGTTGGATTTGCCCTACAGTCTTCCGCAGCTGTGCTGTATTATCATATGTCATTGTGTACAGCAGGGCCAGCGCCAGGGCACCTCAGTTTGGTGATCTGTGATTGCATGCAGTTGCTCGTGAAAGCGTGCAATGCCTTTCTTACGCGCACTATTTTTTCCGCTGGAGAAACTGCGATGACCGTAACCCATGTCTGCTCACGAATCGCTCTTGCTGTAGCCTACTTTGATTGGCTATACTGCTTCAAGTCAGATGCTGATTGATCTGCTCAAATCGAACACAATTTTATGCGCTCTGCAGACAGTTCGCCCATGCTTCTCCAATTAATTATCCATTAACGGTTTAAATAAATAAGTTTAAGAAAACTGAGGGGGCACAAATTCATTCTGAGGGGGCAATGCCGCCTTTTACCCCCCCCTGGTGCCGGGCCTGGTGTACAGTGAGTATGTGGGCTGGAGGGCGAAACCGATCGGCGCCATTGTAGCGTCAATGTAGCGGCTGCTATTGTGCTGGTACACAGGTACAGTAATTAAACTGTCTCACCGCCGAATCCCCTCTGCCTGCCAGCTGGTGATGTATTATAGAGACATTCAGCTAATCGATTAAAAGTGCTCAGACAGGGGAGATATTTGACAGCCCAGCGCTAAGATGAAATTAGTGCGAGGTGTGTGTGTGTGTGAGGCCGCAAGTGACCACAGCCCGGTGGGAGCAGAGCTGGGTAACGCAGACAGTGTATGTGCTGATATGCGTGTAATTAGGAGCGCCGCGTTCTGACAAGATTTCCAAATGATCCCGAACACATAAGGAAAAGCACAGGGGTAAAAACAAGGGGGCCGAGGAGGAATCTGGAGGCGAGGGATGCGGCGGAGGCGGCCGATGTGCTTTCCAACAAACTTGGCCTCCATCCAGCGTGGCTGAAAATTACATGAAATTATTCAGCTGCGGGGGAATGTGAAATCACACTAATTGGCTTTTGAAGTAGCCCGTGTGTGTGGCTGGAAAGGCCAAGGCCGGCCGTGGCGCACTCGCTCGGGAGCTCCGCACAGCCTCAATCGATTTCACAGCTGATATTTCTTCGAATCAACACTTATTTTACATTGCACGCGGGGGCCCCTTTTAAATGTAAATCTGGTGTAAACTGCACTTGTTGGTCCGAGCGCAAACAAGGCGGGAGGGTGTGTGCAAACATGGAAATAAGCAGAATTTATTTACTTCAAAAGGCGGCACCGACCATTCGCTTTCGAGAGGGAACCTGGTAAACATTTGCGGTTTGTCTTCTTCCAACTGTTCGACCAAACAAATCTCTAAAATGCAGTGTGTTTTATTAGCTGCCAGCGTCCAAGAGCAGAACATGGATTTTACAGGGAGTAAAAAGAGGGCTGTGTGGGATGGACCCCTGTGGATCGATCTCACGAAAACCGGGCCGAATTTTATAAAACTTAAGAAAAAAAATAAGGTCGAAGAAGTGTGTTTGGTAACACTTTACTTGAAGCCTTTATGTATAATTTATTATAAAAGTTTTTAATGCATTAATCATGCCTTGTAATGCACCTTGTAATTCATCTTATGAATAATTCTAACCACAGTTATATATTATATAATACTTATACTGTATATTTATTGTTACAACTTTAAAAAATATAATACAAACACATGATAAACAACCAATTTTAGATGTGATAAGGACTTTGGGAATATTATAATGCTTTTTAACTTTGGTTACAATTATTTATGAAAATATATAATGCATTACAACTTATATTATAAATAGCTTTGTAATGCATTATATATAAAGCCTTCAAGTAAAGTGTTATCCTGTATTTTTAGGACCTTTTTTTTTTTTTTTTTTTTTTTTTTTGCAGTGTGACATAACTTTAATTATAATTAAGAATTATTACACCTCCAAATTCATTCCTGAAATACAAAACTTGTACTGGACTGCCAAAACCTGTATTATTTAAATTGTGTTATTTAAAATATTATAACAAAATATAATATTTTGAAATAATATTATTGTATTTTCACAAAATATTTATACATCATGGTTTATTGTATTGTTTTTAATTTTCTTATTGAAATTCTGAAAAACATCATTAGAATACATTACTTTTTTATTAAAAAAAATATTATGGTAATAATAATTATCATTGACGTTTTTGAGAAATACAAAGAAAATAAAAAAAATCTAAACACAATGAGATTATATAAATTTGTGGGGAAACAAACAAATAAATAAATAAAATTATATCACTTATGTTGCAGATTAATCTTCTAAGATATGAACTCTTCCTAAATGCCTGTTCAATCTGTTTTATCAAACATAAATCCATCAGCTTTTGAAAGTTTGTCTAAACAGCCTTAAGCCGGCATATTTTGTTGTGGTCAGCTGTTTAGACTCCACTCTGTCACATTTCACCGTGGCTTATAATGAACCCGGGAATCAGATGAAAGCTCGATATTGTTTGTGTCACCATCAAATAATGCCAAACGGGCTTCATAAAAAAGTGTGTATTCAGCAACAGCCTGCTTGTTTCCATTGAATTATGCAGCTCAAAAACAATGACATGTTTTATCTGCTTCCAGCTCACATAATCATCACAATTAGAAGCTGCTTTACGAGGGTCTCGCGCTTCTAAACGCTGAGTTTAGCCCAGGCTGCAACTCTTGGCCTCACAGCTCACACGCTTTCAAAAAACACTCCTTTGAACTCATCTGAGGCTTGTTTAAAATACAGACCCGCGTCTTATGCTGGAACTCAGCTTCATTCTGGTGCAAACAGCTCATACTAAGCTAACACCCTTTCCACATGAGTTTGTTGTGATGGACATTTTTGCTAAATTCATCAACAATAATTTTTATTTCACATTGACTTAAACAGGATAGTCCACGCAAAAATAAATAAATAAATAAATAAAAAATAAAAAAAACAAGCAAACAAACTGTCATTTACTCACCCTCATATTGTTCCAAACTTTAATTTATTTATTTATTTAGGTCAATACAGTTAAAGTCAATGTGGTCTAAAACATTTACTGTACATCATGTTAGCATTTAAAGTAAGCTACATTATTTAATATATTAAAGGGTTACTCCACCCCAAAATGAAAATTTTGTCATTAATCACTTACCCGTGTAGCGCCATTTTAAAGATTATCCACTGAACGCAAGCAGCGTACGCTCTTCTGTATCAGCCACAACACAAGGATGCGCTATTTTCGTTCAAATCAAAGCGTAAATACTCGTAGAATACACATCCATGTGTTGCGGCTGATACAGAAGAGCGTACGCTGCTTACATTCAGTGGATAATCTCTAAAATGGAGCTACGCTGACACAGAGAGACAGAGAGGAGACGAATTGTTGAATAAAGTCGTTATTTTTATTTTCTTTGCGTACAAAAAGTATTCTCGTCGCTTCATAAAATTCAGATTGAACCACTGATGGCAGATGGACTATCCTGACGATGCTTTTCATACTTTTCTGGGCCTCGACAGTGAGAATTACTTGCCAGTCAATGGGACAGTCACAAGCCTCCTGGTTTTCATCTAAAATATCTTAAATTGTGGATGAACGAAGCTTTTACGGGTTTGGAACAACACGGGGTTAAGTGAATAATGACAAAATTTTCATTTTGGGGTTGAGTAACCCTTTGATATTTTTATTTATTCATTTTAGTATTTTAACATTTTATATTAATTATATTATTAATAATAAATTAATTTAAATAATTTTTAGTAATTTTGGAGTTTTCTGAGGCCCTTTAGTTTAGAACCACTGGTTTAAATCTTTGGACCCCATTGACTTTCATTCAAAAAAAAAAAAAAACACCTCATTTTTCAAAATGTCTTTTATGTTTTGTAGAAGATAGAAAGTCATACATGACATGAGGGTGAGGAAATGATGACAGAATTGTCCTTTTTTGGGAGAACTGTCACTTTAAAGAGCATTTTGCAGAACGTTTCCATGAGAAACCTAAGCTGAGATACAGTAAGTAAAAGTTTTTCTGCTGTGATTAGTCAGACGTTGCATGGAAAACACCTTCAGCGGAGGCTGCAGCCGTGAAACGCGTTTGTATTCGGCTCATTACTCAGCAAAGTCAGCTGAGAAATGTGGCGGGCTGCGCTGCCCTGACGCTACACCGGTGACAGCGTTTGCTGACATACATATTCCTCCACGCCACTAACGAGGAAGGGAGATTACCTCAGCAACTCCGAGTGTGTGTGTGTGTGTGTGTGTGTGTGTGTGTGTGTGTGAGTTCTTGCTGAGGCAGAGGAGAGCCACTGGACTGCCTCACGGAATGCAGTAAATGGAAGCCCACCTACATCACCCCAGTCAGCCTCCACAAACCTCGCTGGATTCGCCCCAACGATCCATCTGTGAGACTCACAGCCCCTGTCATTCATACGTTCATTCATGGTGAACGTGCTAAAAATCCGCCACTGTTGAATGCTCTGTGAAGTGTGTTCTTTTCAACAAGACGAATTTTGCCTGAGCTTCATGCCGTATTCACCTGTCCTGTCCCAGTAAGCACAAGACGTTGGAGGAGCATTCTGTTTTAATGTGCAAACATCTGATAAAGATCTAAAAAGCAGATTTAGATTTGCATTCGCATTCTAAACCATAAATTGTGGTAAAACATCTTCCAAATGATGTTGTGATGAGCTGTCAGGATGTAAGAGTGCTGTTTTACTGAGATAACCCCAGTTTTGTTTGTGGTGATGGTTGTAAGAGTTGACTATAAAGGTTATTTTATATGCAGTTTGTGTTGATATGGACTAGCTATAAGGTTGCTAGAAAATCCAAGTGGTTTATGTGGTTTATTGAGTGTGTTTGATCCAATGAGATTTCACTGTGGGCAGAGCTTCCCAGCATAACAAAAGTGGAAATGAACGTATTTACAGACAATCATACAATTCTTTTTCTCATTTGATGTATGTTAGTGTTGTCATACTGTGGTAAACTTTGTTCTTGACTGTTTTTGATGAATGTGGCATATCTAAGCATCAGAAGAGAGGTTTTTTTAATTTTTTTTTTATTTTTTATGTGGTATATCTTATACTATACATTAAATGTTTCCATCATTTAAAAAAGCATAATTTTTCTGCCCTCATTGAGTGCAAAATACTGTGTAAATTGACAGAATCACAGTCTGAACATGATTGAGGTTTAACGTACAGCTACAGTATGTGGGAATTTGAACCAATGAGAATTCACTATGGGCGGAGCTATCCAACATGACATCACATAAACAGAATCAGCTGAGCAACTAAATGTTATTCTTTTGTTTGAGTTCTTGTTAAAAACAAGTTTTAGAGGGAATTTTGCATTTTTGTGTCTTTGTTTAAATGGTGTTTTTTTTTTTTTTCTTCTTTTTTTCTAAAAACAAGTTAAGTTCAAAACTCAGCCTGTAGCCAGGTCTAAAGATTTCAAAGATTTGACTTTCATGAAGTCTAAACTTTTCTTGGCAGGTGATTGAATAGATCCATGAATTCATCTGTGGGGTGGGGTTTGCAGTGATGTTGGGACAAAAACTAAAATGACGTGTTTGCATGCAGTCAGCCGCTGTCTCATAGAGAAGCCTTTGCTGCTTCTACCTGACTTCATTTCCTCTATTTTCTCTCGTCCTCCTCTTTAGCACATGATAAAACACTCACTGGCTGCCTCTGACCAATCGCGTTTGCAGTAGAGCAGTTAAACTGTTTTATTGCTGCCACCCTCAAAGCTCCAAAAGAGTCTTCAATATTCCCTGTAATGGTAGATTAATTTCTGGTTTGCTAATGCAATCCCGGACAAAATACTTTAAACAGGTTTTAAAGGGAGAGTGAGGGGGGTGTTTGTGGGGATGGTGGGTGGCTGGGAAAGAAGCAATCGGTGCACAAAAGCAATCAGGCCGTCGAGGAGGACAAAGCCAGTGCTGCTTTCCTGAGGAAGCACCACAACATGTGAAATTGACCTGTTCCCTCACCTAATTCTCTGCCAAGGGCAAGTGTGTGAGGAGGTGCGCACACACACAGGACTGTAGAAGAGATCCATTACACTGTCTTCTGCAGGAGAGATCTTAAAAACGTAGTGGAGAGGAGGTAGATAAGAGAAACGGCCGATAAGACCTGCTGCATGTGGCTTTACCTGCACCACGTTGCTGCTTCATGATAGCAGTGACATCTTCTGCTTTGCATTTTTGGTGAAACAGAACAAGAAAGAATTGGGCAGCACTGTATAGCCATTGAGGAGGAAACGTTTCCTCCAATATTCAGATTAGTGCTTGACTGGTATGTGTTGTTCAGTGGTTGATTGTAATATTTTACAGTCTCTCCCTCACAGTCCTGAATATGGGGTTATATTCTTGTAGTTGTGAACAGTTCAAACCACACACTATCACACACAGGTTAGATAATAGAGCTGAAGGGAATGCTTTGTAAAGGCTCTCAGATAATGCACTGAACAAATAGGTCTGATAGCAGATCTTAATTAAATCACGATGATGCTCGATACGGTTTGGTCAAATCTTTTTCTCCATTGGTCTGTTTTGTGCAGTTTCATTCTTTAAATTTAGTATAACTTAATATAAATAAACTTTTAATATAAACATTCTATATAAATTTTAATGTAAATTTAATAGAATTATAATGTTTATTATTATTATTCCAAATAAATAGTTTTTAAATTATATTTTCCATTATATCAAAATCAACATGTATATAATTTTTAAAAATAACCCCAGAAAAAGACTTTTAAAAATAATAATGATAACAATTAGCTTTTACTTATGCATCGTTTTTTTTTTTCTTTGTTTTTTTTTTTTTTCTTTTAGCAAACTCACTTAAATATATAACTCAGAAATCCATGACATTATAGTTATAAATTTGTTTTTGAAAATAGTTGTTGACTTTAGTTTACTCTTGATTGTGAGATCTTAAATAGCACTAAATTACGGTGGCCGAGAGAGCTCAAAATGCTGCAAATAGAAAAAAACACCTGCAAATTAAGAAAACAACTTCATCAATTTGACAACACACGCGCTGCAAATGCTCACAACACAACCAAATAAAGAGAAACAGTGCAAATAGAAAAAAAAAACACCTGCCAATTGAGAAAACAACTTCATCAATTTGACAACACACGCGCTGCAAATGCTCACAACACAACCAAATGAGAAACGCACTGCAAATAAAATTCTCTATTTGGTTGTGTTGTGAGCATTTGCAGCGTGTGTCTTTATTTGTTTGTGTTGTGAGCATTTGCAGCGCCTGCTGGCAAACTGATGAAGATGTTTTCTTGATTTGCTGGTGCTTTTTCTATTTTCATGTGTTTTCTGAAGTTGCTGCACATTGAGCTCACTCGGACACCGTACTAAATAGCACTGAGATCTTAAAAAGCACTAACAGGTCTAACTAGTCTAGACCAATCTACACTTTTATGTAACTGACTTAAGTCACAATTCTTAAAGGGGTCCTATTATGCTTTTTCACTTTTTGAATTTTAGTCAGTGTGTAGTGTGTATGTTTGGACATAAAAAGATCTACAAAGTTACAAATCTCAAAGTCCACTCCAAAGGGAGATATTTCGTTTTTAAAAAATCTCTTTTCAAGAACTACAGCGAACGGCTCGTTTGGACTACAAAGCTGTTTTCCTGTATTTGTGACATCGCAAATTGGTCCATTAGAATATCATTAAAATAAATCCCGCCTACCAAAATTCTAATGCACGTTTCAAAATCTAAACCCAGTGCGGGTGTTTTTATATCACTGTATTTCTGATGGAAACCGACTGTCTTAAGAAAATTTTGAATGTCATTTTCATTTCATCTTGCATGTAATGTCTGATAAAGCAGCGTTTGTGAGCGGAGCACTGCTTTGTGTTCAGCGTTACCGGAGAAAACTCGCTCTCTCCCTCTCCAACAGCGCCTCCCGCTGACAGAGAATGAACTTGCATATATCTGCCGCCACAAATAGAGTAACTCTGTGGGACTATGGTATAAATAAATTCAACTGTATAACAGTTTCACTGCAATTCATGTTATAATGTTAGAATTAAAGAACAGTAAACATAATGCATATTACCGTTGCACTTATCTGTACATAGTAAATGCAGTTATTTTTAAGCTGTTGTTGACATCCTAACTAAAACGTGATTTAGCCAAAAAAACAACAACAATAACGTTACCACTTTAATATGTCTTGCAATATCCGTGTGTGCACAGGTTCTGCGCGATCCTCTTGTTCAATATTCTCGAGGTCTGAATTGATATGGCAATATTGGTGAACTTGCTGTTTTGGCAAGGGGCGGGGCAGTACTGAAACACCGTCTAAGCTGTTTGCCAATCACAACGCACTGGGACAGCTAACCAATCACAACACATTTCATTTTTCGGAAGGCGGCCTTCATCAAACCCGGAATTAATCGAGCCGTTTGTGCCAGGGTGGGGAGAAAGGCATTGTAATGTAAATTATGTGAAAAATAATGCGATTTTCAAACCACCAAGCATGAGAGTATGTTCTAGTACACCCCCAAAACAAAATCAAGAGTTTGTAAAAGAGCATAATAGGACCCCTTTAAAGGAAAAAAAAAAATATATATATATTACCTATATTATATATATATATATATATATATATATATTTATATATAATCGATATTACAAAAATAAAACAGCGCAAATATGACTAAATATTTTAAAAGTATAAAAGTCACTCGTTTTTATAAAGTAACACTGTCCAACAGCGACACGTGCAGGTAAAGTTACAGCAGAGGCTTGCCTCCCTTTGGTCCATTGACTTTCTACAGAGACCCCTTAGCGTGCCGTGACTTTTCTGGAGGCTTATTGAGATGAATAGGAGAAAGACACGTGAGAGGAGGCAATGCCTCCATTGTGCTATAATTGGATATGATCGGTTATGATTGGATGTGATTGGTTCTTGCGATAATCCCGCCTCTTGTTTTTGTGCGAGCTCTCGATCTGAATGAAGAAAATGATGGCGTTATTGACTAATTATAAAGTAAGCAACTCTCCCGCTTAGATATCATTGCTTTATGTCACGTCAAAATGAAACATGAAAAGGCTTGAAAATGTGATGACTGTCAGTTTTTAGAGAGCATTCAGCTTGATTAAATGAAAGATGTATCTTCGTGCCTGTGACAATATTTGTGACGGCTTTTATGACGATGACCCGAAAATAAGTTGACTATTAAAAAGAACAGCTGAACGTCAGTTCACAAATAAAAAACGGAGTGTCTATTTACAAGTGCAAATAGGCCGCCTTGTTCACAGAGGTTATTTACACAAACTCCTCCCACCAACGTATGATTACAAAGCATTACAGAAGACTATCTTTCGACAGCAACTCCAGTGGCGCAGATGGTGAAGTACATGATGAAGTCGAATCCACGTTTTGCCGAACTATTTTTCCTACCTTTTCAAATCAGATATCACGTTGGAAAGGCATGTATTTTCAATAATATTGAAGGAAATAATCTAAAAGTTAATCTTAAAGTATCGAGTAGGGTTATGGTAGGTGTAGGGAGGGATTTATTGTCCCAATAAGGTGACATCCATTTAATAATTTTAATTAAAATGATAATTTACACTCAATATGTTATTATTGCATACTGTTTTATAATGTACTACAATACTGAGGTGCAGATAATTGCCACTATTTGCAATAAGTAGTAAAACTGCCTCATGTGTGTGTGCTTAAATGAGAAAAAGCAGTTTAGGCAACTGCCCAATGATTTCCGAATTTTGCAGATTAATTTCGATAAATGTTGAGGCAGCTTTGTGAGTATAAAATCCTTGATTTTTTTCCCCCTTTAATATTTGTTGAGACAGACTAGTTCTGAGCAATGCTCATGTTCACCTCTATCTCGACGCTGACCTCTATGTAATGAACTAGTTGTAACGTACTAAATCAGCGCAGAGTATTTAACACAACGGAGGAACTAATTCCTCCATTTAACTCAACATTTGCAATGAGATGACTTGTACCCTAATGGCTAGTAATTAATTCTTACCACCTCCCTCTCTTCCTCTCTCCCTCCCTTTATATTCCCCTCCCCCCATTTTTCCTCCGTCGTGCTCTGAGGATAGTTCTTCTTTTCCAATGCTTTATCTAATGCATAATGTTCATTTCAGGCCCCTAATTAGGTTTAAATGAAAATTGGCTCTGCAGAAAGATGGATAGCTGGGAAAGCAGCAAACCACCCAGCATGTCCCGGAGTTGTGAGGTTGAAAATGCAATTTGGTGAAGCAGTGCTGCGAGGAGCGCAGAGTTCATTAATTTTTACGTGCAGGTACTATCCCAGAGGTGCACCTGACGTGCTCTGAGTCTACCTGGTCATGAACACAAATACCGGCTCTTTTGACTGCTGCTCGCTTTTATTGCTGCTCTTTTACTCTGCTGATGCTTCCACAGGTACAGACACTGTCCACATAATGCGCAGTTCTGAAACCTAGCAAGCTGACTGACTAGACGGCATTTGAGTATTACAAGCACACTTTTACAGTAGGCTATACAGTAGGCTACAGTAGTACCCTTTAGTTAATAATATGCACTTTTTAGACACTGATATGTACCCTTTAGGTACTATATGCACCCTTTAGGTATTAATATGCACCCTTTAGGTACTACAGTATATGCACCCTTTCAGTACTAATATGTACCTTTTAGGTATTAATATGCACCCTTTAGTTACTAATACGTACATTTTAGTTACCTATATACACCCTTTAGGTACTAATATGTACTTCTAAGGCAGGGGTAGGCAACGTCGCTCCTGGAGTGCCACTGTACTGTAGATTTTAGCTCCAACCCTAATCAAACACACCTGAACAAACTAATCAAGGTCTTCAGAATTACTAGGGCTACAGGCAGGTCAGGTTTTTTTCAGGGTTGGAGCTAAACTCTGCAGGACATCGGCACTCCAGGACCAGCGTTGCCTACCCCTGCTCTAAGGTATTATATGCACCCTTTAGGTACTAATGTGTACCTTTTAGATACTAATACACACCCTTTAGGTACTAAAACACACCTTTTAGGTACTAATACGCACCCTTTAGGTACTAATACAGACCCTTTAGGTACTAATACACATCTTTCAGGTACTAATACGCACCCTTTAGGTACTAATATGCATCCTGTAGGTGCTAATACACACCCTTTAGGTACTAAAATACACCCTTTAGGCTATAATATTTACCCTTTGAGTACTAATATGTACCTTTCTTTAAGGTACTCTATGCACCCTTTAGTTACTAATACACACCCTTGAGATAATAATATACACCCTTTAGGTACTAATACACACCCTTTAGATAATAATATGCACCCTTTGGGTACTATTATGCACATGTAATGTAATATATGCACCCTTTAGGTACTAATATACACCCTTTAGTTGCTAATACGCACCCTTTAGGTACTAATATGCACCCTTTGACTACTAAAATGTACCTTTAAGGTACTATTTGCACCCTTTAGGTACTAATATGGACCTTTTAGGTATTAATATGCACCCTTTAGGTACTAATATGCACCTTTTAGGTATTACTACATACCTTTTAGGTACTAATATGCACCCTTTAGGTACAAATTTTTACCTTTAAGGTACTAAATGCACCCTTATGGTACTGATATGCACCTTTTAGGTATTAATATGCACCCTTTAGGTAATAATATGCACCCTTCAGTTACTAATACGCACCCTTTAGGTACTAATATGTAACTTTTACGTACTAATACACACCCTTTACTAATACATACCCTATAGGTACTAATATGAACCCTTTATTTATTGTAAATATTCATTCAATATACAAAAATATTGATTAACAATACTTCAAATCTAATTGAAATTTGACTATTTTACCAGAAATTGCTAGAGCTGTTTTTGTTTTCTCTGTAAAGGATTGTGTGATTAGCTTAGCAACATGGTAATGGAAAACTCTTTTGGAATTCATTGTTAGTAGAAGTAAGCTTCATATAAGATGCTGTATCTGTGTAGTGTGTGAGGAGTTTTTGTCTATGTAATGTTCCAGATCAGTCACTTTTGAGGTTCCATTTCAGTTAGGATGTTGTCTTAGAAGGCAATTGCCTATGAAGGCAGTAAACAGAAGGCAGCTCGCTAGGTTTTGGAACAAAGCAAAAGCAACAGAGCAAAAAGATACACATTAACTCAAAATGAAAAGACTATTTCATAATGGTCTTACACAGCGAAAATTCTGTTCTTACTCATGGTATCTTGATCTTGTTTTCCAGTAGAAATATCTAATTATAACTTTAAACATATCTGTCTGTCTGTCTGTCTGTCTAGGCTGGCTGTCTGTCTGTCTAGGCTGTCTGTCTAGACTGTCTGTCTGTCTGTCTGTCTGTCTGTCTAGGCTGTCTGTCTGTCTGTCTGTCTAGGCTGTCTGTCTAAGCGGTCTGTCTGTCTGTCTGTCTGTCTAGGCTGTCTGTCTAAGCTGTCTGTCTAGGCTGTCTGTCTGTCTATCTGTCTATCTGTCTGTCTGTCTGTCTAGGCTGTCTGTCTGTCTGTCTGTCTAGGCTGTCTGTCTGTCTGTCTGTCTAGGCTGTCTGTCTAGTCTGTCTGTCTGTCTGTCTAGGCTGTCTGTCTGTCTATCTAGTCTGTCTGTCTGTCTGTCTAGGCTGTCTGTCTGTCTGTCTAGGCTGTCTGTCTAAGCGGTCTGTCTGTCTGTCTGTCTAGGCTGTCTGTCTGTCTGTCTAAGCTGTCTGTCTGTCTAAGCGGTCTGTCTGTCTGTCTGTCTAGGCTGTCTGTCTAAGCTGTCTGTCTGTCTGTCTGTCTGTCTGTCTAGGCTGTCTGTCTAAGCGGTCTGTCTGTCTGTCTGTCTGTCTAAGCTGTCTGTCTGTCTGTCTGTCTGTCTAGGCTGTCTGTCTAGGCTGTCTGTCTGTCTGTCTGGGCTGTCTGTCTAGGCTGTCTGTCTGTCTGTCTAGGCTGTCTAGGCTGTTTGGGTCAGTTTGATTCATCCTGTATGAGCTTGCAAGCCTCTGTGTGAGCTTCATAAAGCGCTGTTTCTCCTAATCCGGGGCTCAGATCCAGGACCTCTCTCTTTCTCTCTCTTTCTCCCTCCTTCTCTCTTTCTCTTCTCCTCACTGGATCATGTCATTGTGGGTTAGCTCCTAATTACTCTCTCCCAGAGACGTTCCAAATATTCCCCTGGTGCTAATATTTTTCTGCCTCAACGACTCATTATGTTGTTTGGCAGCCTGAAACATCAGCCTTTCAATGTCTGAGCGCCGCGGCTCATGTACAGTCTTCCACCTCTACACCTCTCTCTCTCTCTCTCGTCTGCCGGTCTGTTTCCACGACTACTCCAGTTGCCGTGGCATTACAGGTTGTTCTGTGCAGTCTGAATGTGTCTGTAATCATCTATGTTATAGATTCAATAGTGTGACGCCTGAGTCTCGTGTCTACTCACCCTTTGTTGATTGCACACAGCGATTATCCACCCTTTTAAGGCATCATTCTGCTGTAAGGCAGATGTGCCCGGTGTATACTCTGTCTTCTTACACTGTCATTTCCTTTCTGTCCTTTATTTGATTTTTTATTTTTTTTGCTCAGGTGTTGATTGTTCATAGCTTAGAAAACTTAATGTTAAAAGTTATTACTTATGTTTTACTGAAGTATAACACATCAAATATGTTTCCCCACTTATATGAATATATATTCATTTTGGGTCAATACGATTTCAACTGAAATCACCTGAAAATATACATTTGTATTGATTTATTTATTACATGCATATTGGGGTCAGTCTTTCTTGTTCCTTTTTTCCAATTTTAATTATATATACATATATATATATATATATATATATATATATATATATATATATAAATACTTTTTTATTCTTACTTATATATTAAAATATGTATGTTGTAAATTATCAGAAGAAATTATAGAATTAAATTGAAAATAAATTTATCAGATTAAGAAATTAAATGGATTTGAAGTGATTTTAGTGAGTTATAATGTTCCAAAAATCTCTGTTTTAAACAACTACTGTTCTTTTTGACTGTTCAAATAATAATTAATGGCTACTGCTTTTCCATAACAGGCATATTACAAATATTTATAATTAGTATTATATTAGTATATAATAAACTAGAGAACGCTAGAGGAGATGCATGAGATTACTGGAGATTTTTTCTCTGGAGAAGATCTCAGCCTAGGAGAAACTATTGAGATATTAATGAGATCTTTTTTTTTTTTTTTTTTTTCTTTTTTTTTTGATGGCTGCACATTAACACAGAATCTTCATAACTGTCTTAGTCTCGGGCATTTTGCCAGGTAGGATGTATTGAAGTCAAGGACATCTGTGGAGGACAACATGGCGGCGTTTCAGCGCACATGTTTCGATGTGTGTGTGGTGAGACGGTGTGAGTTTTAGTGTTGTGTCTGTTAGACGCATGTAATGCTTCCATCGTGAGCTGTGAGAGGAAAGTGTCTGGAAAACACAGACTTCATGGTACATAGAGCAGCCTTGATGTTCCTTCAGCCCCTCACAGAACACACCTCAACCATGACATCCACCGTTATGTGTTTCAGTACAAAGAAAACTAGAGGAAAGTGGAAAAGTCTGGTCTTTCATTTGGCAAGTTGTTTTATTTTCTGTAGCACTTGTGTTAATGTCTTAATATTGTATTCCGTTTGACTGGATCATCCATGCTGAGAATTTCTCCCTCGGCCTCATCAGCATGTGAATTATTAAACAGTGTAAGCAAAGTTAATAGTCAAGTGCTGACCAAGTGCTTCAGGATTTCTGGGGCTTCTTCAGCAAACCTATGGAAATCCACCAATCAGTATGCTTCATTTTGCAAGAAAACACTAAGAAACGTTGGCGTTTTGTTATTTTTTTCCCACACTTCTCAAGTCCGAAAGCCATCTGAATCCGGTCCAGTTCTCCACCGTCCCGCAGCATGCATCCTGCAGGCCTGGCTGGCTTCAGTTGGGTTTCTGAACAGAAGCCTGCTGCTGCACTTTGGTAATGGATTGTTTATCTGTATGGCTGCACTGGAGGGCAGCGCAGACAGCCTTCCTTGTGCTTTAATGCAGTTTGCCATAATGAATGCATTTCCAAATTAGATGAGGCTTTTTTTCCCCCATCATTATTTTTGATATTGATTCAGTTGCGGTGCCCCCTGAACTTGACCTTGCTTGGGCTGGTCAATGTCAATATCTCGTCCTCCTTTGCCTTTCCTCGTCAGAGAAACTATCGATAGCTGCATTTAGCAACCAGGACTCTCAGGCTCTAAAGATCCATATGCATTTCGGAGGTGTCGGAATAAAGCATCGGCCTCTCGTGAGAACGAGAGAGCAGCACAGCATCCTTGACTTAAAGTCTACATGAAATCAAACTGACCTGGTGCACGATTCTGTATCCTGAAGAAGATAAAATGTGAGTGTCAAAAAGGATTTGATTGAATTGATATTATCGGTTAATGTAATATTAAAGCTATTTTATTAATTGAATTATTCTTTTTTTATGATTAAGGAAATAATTTTTTTTAAATCATAAAAAAATTACAAAAAAATTTAAATATGATTTAAAAATAAAAAGTAAAAAAAAAGAATATAATATAATTATCTTCATATAGGGTCTTTTCTCAGCAAATATTCATATATGCAATTAATTTGATTAATTATTCAGCTTGTCATGTAATTAATTTGTGTATTACTTTTAATTGATTGACAGCTGTAATTATTTTTCTCCACTCACATGGCCTTGATCACACTAAAAAAAGGAAAGTTGTTTTAGAGGTGGAAAAAGTTACTATAGTTTGATGGATGATTCATGTTTAAGACGATATGGATTTGATTGGATTGATATTGTTGGTTAATGTTATTTTAAGAATGTTTTAAAGAGGTGATAAATGAATTTAAGTATTATAACTTAGAAATGTCTTCATTTAGGGACTTTTCTCATCAAATAGTCATATATGCAATTAACTTGTTTAATTGTATATATGAAGCATGGTTAGGCTGGTCCAAAAGCTGGTTTTATAGGTGTTTTGGCCACTTTTCAGTGGTTTAAGTTGATTTTTCAGCAGGAAAGTTTGTTTGTGAGTGACTTTACAGAAAAGCTTTGACCTGCGTCAGGCTTTAAAAATCACAGCGTGGTTTCGGCCTTGTCTTTCACCATCAACTTTAGTCACTGTCAAATGACCAGCTCCACCATTCAGTTTTTCCAGTTAAAACAGCAGGTGTATGTTCACTGTGTTTTACTACCGTCAGGTTTTTCCTGTTTTTTTTTTTTTTGCCGCAGCGGTGGAAATGAATGGGTTTTGTTCTTGAAATGGCTCTGCTTTGAGGATAATGTGAGCTGTGAGTATGATGACGCTCACTTTCTCTCGCTCTCCGTCAGTTTTGATATGGATCGTGAGTGGACAGTGCTTGTCAGCTGGAGAGCTTGTGTCCCGCGCTCCCCCGGCCCTCTTATCTCCGGATCTGACACAGTTGTTTCTGCTCGTGATGAGAGGAAATAGCACAATGATAAAATATCAAATCACTTCAGCTGGGACTTCAGAGCCTCTATGAGCTTTCCATAGACAATTATTCCTCACTGAGCGCCTCTTCAAGGTGTAATCTAACATCTCCGTAGCAACTGAGCTGGAGATTTCCACTTGTGCCGCGTGCGTTCGCACTGTACGTGTGTTTTAGGTGCAGAGATAATACCAGTCACACTGAGGCTGAGCACAGACAGACTAGTGAACAAGGTTTGGGAGCTTTGGATGCACACTTACTCTGTAATGCATCGATCGTATGACTTCCTGTTGCAGAGGTAGTTATGGTGCAGATAAATACATGTTTCTTCATGAAAGCAACAACGTAACTGTTATGAAAGATTTGGAGTTGTAGATCACCTGAAACTATAGTGTATAGAACTATAATGTAAATAAATAAATAAATATATATACAGTGCACAGCATAAATGAGTACACCCCCTCTGAATAAATATAATTTTAAATGTATTTTCTTAATGATCACTAATATAATTCATGGAAAGATGGTAAAATTGAAATGTATTAAACATATACTTAATAAAAACAACAAAATATATGCCAATATTTTCTGTAAGATAAGTAAATTAGCCAATTTTGTTTAAATGAAGGATTGCAGAAATAAGTACACCCTAGATTTAATTCAGCAAATGTATAATATTCTAGTACTTAGTATGTCCTCCAGAACTTTAAGTATACTGCTCTGACCCTTCTTAGCACTGAGTGTACAAGTTCATGACAAATTTTCACATCTGTCCTGTTTAACTCCTGGAGGACGACCTCCTTAAATGCTCTGGTCATTAATGGGGAGTTTTGCTCAGCTCGTCTCTACAGAATCCCCCACAGCTGATCAAGAGCGTTAAGATTGAGTGAAATACATGTCCACTGAAGGATTTTCACCTTGGGAGAATGAATATCTTCATTGTCATACTGAAAAAATGCCCAATAATGCAGGGAATGAGGGGAGGGTAGCATCTTCTATTTCTAGTTTTTGTATTCCATCACACAGTAGTGTGTGAATTCATGACGGCGTTGATAAAGCACAACTCCCTCACACCTTCAGCACTCATTCATCCCTATATAAGAGCTTTACTACCACTGAACGTCACTGTGGGTACCAAGCACTTCTCACTGTACTCCTCCTCTAGCAACACCAGAACATTTGGATGCTTTTGGATCCGAAATGATTGACTTGGTCTCTTGAGACCAGAGTATGGATTCCCAGAAGTCTCTATTTTGTAAATATTGGCCTTGAAAGAGGTTAAATGAGTTTATTTTGCTTTGGCTATAGTAGGTAATTCTAGTGGGGACAACAACCATGCATATCACTTCTGCAGGCTGCGTCGTACTCTGTGAGATAAAGTGTCACTCTTTTCATAGCTTTTGCCGGCTCTGAGACACTTGCATGTTATTTCCCCTGCTCTTTTTCTAGCAAAAATTCACTCATCACTAAATGAAAGCTTAAAGTGAAGACCTGATTATTTCAGGAGCCTTGTCACAAGTCCATTGTTTTTGAATATCGGTGCTACTTCTGCTATATTTTCACACTTAAAACAATAATTTGGTATTCCTCTTGTACCATTGTCCTCTTTTATGCTAAGAAATAAGTCACCTGGCAGTTTTCTCCCAAGTGGTTCCACTGCTGCCAGCATTAAGTCTGAGTATGATTCAGTGGGCTATATAACACTTTTAATTGTCAAGAAATTACTTGTCTTTAAAAGTTTTGGTTCAAGATACTTACCTGTTGATCAAAAAAAACCTTAAACCTATACACTTTTTTTTATTTTATTTTTTTTAGTTTTATTTAGTAACTTTCAGGAGGGTGTACTCATTTTTGCAACACAACATTTTATCACTTTGATAAGAAAATCTTATTTTGCTGAATAATTTTGACATTCTTCTTTGGTAATTGATCAAGCAGGCTTGTTGGAACATTATATCTCCAAAGAACCCTAACATGTCATCTAAGTAAAGAGTAATTGCTGAATTTAAGTTTTAGAGGGGGTGTACTCATTTATGCTGTGCACAGTATATCTATATCTATATCTATCTATATCTATCTATCTATCTATCTATATATATATATATATATATATATATATATATATATATATATATTTATACACTACCAGTCAAAAGTTTTTATACAGTAAGATTTTTAGAATACTCTTCTGCTCACCAAGCCTGCATTTATTTGATCCAAAATACAGCAAAAACAGTAATATTGTGAAATATTTCTACTATTTAAAATAACTGCTTTTTTTATTTAAATATATTTTACAATGTAATTTATTCCTGTGAGTCAAAGCTGAATTTTCAGCATCATTACTCCAGCCTTCAGTGTCACATGATCCTTCAGAAATCATTCTAATATGGTAAAAATTCAGCTTTGAAATCACAGGAATAAATTGCATTTTAAAATATATTCAAATTTTGACTACATCTAAGAATACATCTAAAATGGCGCCGCACATGGCAGCTACTGTGCTTTGCTCTTCAGTGTTTGTACTGTTTTTGTTCGTTTTTCCTGGTTTTTTGTTTCTCAAACACCATCAGTTTTACTAGAGATGATCTGCTGAACATTCGGCAGAACACGCCACAAAATCTTTTACCGGTTTTTGATTATTCAGACGTTTTGCTGGACATTGTTGTTGGCGGAGCCGTAGCTCTGGTCAAACGCTTCAGGACGCGCAGACAGGGGAAGCGAGCCGGCACGCTCGTGAAGCTCAGACAGCGCGGATTTAGAATGGCGTTGCCTAGCATCCATGTGCCGAATCTCCGCTCTCTACCCAACAAAACGGACGAACTCCTTCTGCTCTCCCGGACAAACAGGGATTTTTCAAACTCTGCTGCTCTGTGTTTCACGGAAACCTGGCTGAACGACGCCATACCGGACAGCGCGTTACATCTGCCTAACTTCCAGCTGATCAGAGCAGATCGCGAGGCAGAATCAACGGGGAAATCGCGCGGCGGCGGGACGTGCTTTTACATCAATGAGAGGTGGTGTACAGATGTAACTGTGTTAAAGAAGATGTGCTGTTCTGATCTAGAAACGCTCTTCATTAACTGCAAACCTTTCTACTCGCCGCGGGAGTTTTGCTCGTTCATTCTCGTGAGTGTTTACATTCCTCCGCAAGCGCACGTGAGCTCCGCTTTACAGAAACTCGCTGATATGATCACAGAGACTGAGCAACAACACCTGGACTCTGTTTTAATCATTCTCGGGGACTTTAATAAAGCAAATCTCTCTCGCGAACTGCCAAAATACAGACAGCACATCACATGTCCCACCAGAGACAGTAATATATTGGATCACTCTTACACAGCGATAAAGGATGCATATCACTCTGTCCCACAGGCAGCTTTAGGACTCTCTGATCACTGTTTGGTTCATCTTATACCGACCTACAGGCAGAAACTCAAATCTGGAAAACCTGTATTAAGAACTGTTAAAAGATGGTCTAATGAAACAGAGCGGGTTTTACAAGCCTGTTTCTCTCTTACTGATTGGACTGTTTTTGAAGCTGCCGCAAATGATCTGGATGAGCTCACAGAGACTGTAACATCTTACATCAGTTTCTGTGAGGATATGTGCATTCCTACCAAGACTCATCTAACTTACAACAACGACAAACCATGGTTCACTGCAAAACTCAGACCAAAGAAGATGCTTACAGAAAGGGGGATAAAGTCTTGTATAAGCAGGCCAAATACACACTGGAAAAGGAGATCAGAGTGGCAAAGAGGAATTATTCCGGCAAGCTAAGGAAAAAATTCTCTTCCGGTGATTCTGCTTCAGTGTGGAAAGGTATGAAAGAAATCACCAGTTACAAGTCACCATCCCCCAGCACTCTGGAGAATCAACAACCGGCAGACGATCTGAATGAGTTCTACTGCAGGTTTGAAAAAACACCCCACACCCGCCCTGAACACCTCTCCACACAACCATTCACACCTCCAGCAACCCCCCTCTCCCCCACACCTGCAATTCAGATCAGCGAAGATGAGGTGCGCCAGGTCTTCAGGAAGAACAAAAGAAGGAAAGCACCAGGCCCAGACAGTTTGTCACCAGCCTGCCTAAAAATCTGTGCTGACCAGCTGGCCCCCATCTTCACACAGATTTTCAACAGATCTCTGGAGCTGTGCGAAGTCCCCTCATGCTTCAAACGCTCCACCATCATCCCCGTCCCAAAGAAACCCAAAATTACTGGACTTAATGACTACAGACCTGTGGCTCTAACGTCTGTGGTCATGAAATCATTTGAAAGACTGGTTTTGGCTTATCTGAAGGCCTCCACTGGACCCTTACTGGACCCCCTGCAGTTTGCCTACAGAGCAAACAGGTCTGTGGATGATGCAGTCAACATGGGACTGCACTTCATCCTGCAGCATCTGGACAGACCAGGGACTTATGTGAGGATCCTGTTCGTAGACTTCAGCTCCGCTTTTAACACCATCATCCCGGACACCCTTCAGAATAAACTAACTCAGCTCTCCGTCCCCACCTCCGTCTGTCAGTGGATCAACAACTTCCTGACAGACAGGCAGCAGCTAGTGAGGCTGGGAAAATACACATCCAGCACTCGTACGATCAGCACTGGAGCTCCTCAGGGCTGTGTTCTCTCCCCACTGCTCTTCTCCCTCTACACTAACGACTGCACCTCTAAAGACCCCTCTGTCAAGCTCCTGAAGTTTGCAGATGACACCACACTGATCGGCCTCATCCAGGACGGTGACGAGTCTGCCTACAGACAGGAGGTTAAGGAGCTGGCTGTCTGGTGCAGTCTTAACAACCTGGAGCTCAACACGCTCAAAACTGTGGAGATGATCGTGGACTTCAAGAGAAACCCCCCTGCTCTCCCCCCACTCACCATCATGAACAGCACTGTGACTGCAGTGGAGTCATTCAGATTCCTGGGCACCACCATCTCCCAGGACCTGAAGTTGGACAATCACATTGAGTCCATTGTGAAAAAGGCCCAGTGAGGTTGTACTTCCTTCGCCAGCTGAGGAAGTTCAACCTGCCACAGGAGCTGCTGAAACAGTTCTACTCCACCATCATTGAATCCGTCCTCTGCACTTCAATAACTGTCTGGTTCAGCTCAGCTACCAAATCTGACCTTAGAAGACTACAGAGGGTAGTCCGGTCTGCTGAGCGAATCATTGGTACAACCCTCCCCACTCTCCAAGAACTGTACTTATCCAGAGTGAGCAAAAGGGCTGGCAAAATCACTCTGGACCCCTCACATCCAGCACACTCCCTCTTTGAACTGTTACCGTCTGGTCGACGCTACAGAGCTCTGAGCACCAGAACGACCAGACACAGGAACAGTTTCTTCCCTCAGGCAATCCATCTCATGAACACTTGACATTAAACGTGGAACACACAACACTATTATAAATTATTTATTCAACACACATACTTATTTTTTCATTTCAGATTTGCACATATCAGACCTGTACACCATAATTGTCTATATTATATATTGTGTTTTTGCTATTTGTACATTGCCTATTTGTATATTTGTATATTATTCTTTTATTATCTGTGTCCTGTCCTGTTGCTGTCTTTCTGTTTCACTGTAGAGCTTCTGTCACTAAAACAAATTCCTCGTGTGTGTAAGCATACCTGGCCAATAAAGCTCATTCTGATTCTGATTCTGATTCTGAAATAGAAAACTGTTATTTTAAATAGTAACAATATTTCAATACTTCTTGATTTCTTTAAAAAACATAAAAAATCTTACTGTTCAAAAACTTTTGACAGCGTGTGTATAAATATATAATGCTCATCATCAGATTACAGTTACTTTTTATGGATTACATGATTACATATTCATGATGGCAGTAAGTTTTCTTTCTAAATAACCTACCACTTACATACATGAGACTGATAATCATGCAAGTTACTAAACACTGCCAACGCAACGACGATGCATCCAGTGACCTCCACCAATTATTAATATTGGAAATCTGGACAAACATATTTCAAACCTGGAATACTTTGGCTATGTAATGTCATGTTTTCATCTTTATTAAATGTTTGTTCTTAAAATGTAATGATTACCAAACTTATTGAGAGCTGAACCCCTTTGACCTAAAATATTTCCATAAAGTCTGCTTTGAGATTTCAATAATTTAACAGCATATTTGCATGTTCATGATTTTCTGATGTTGGTGGTCACATTGTCACATTGGTCACATTGACATTAATTATTATCATTAACTATCAGTTTTTCATCAACAACCTACAGTTTTTTCATTAACCCCAGATTGGGACACCCTAATGTAATATTTGATCATTATATTGATAACAAAGAATAAAATCCATTTGCTTTCGCTTTGTTTTTGTTTTTTTCTTAGTTTTTTTTCAGTATGGTAACGTTACACAATAATCCCAAGTCTTTGTGATAAACAAGTTAGGTCAAAAGTAATCTGAAAGTAGTCAGACTACATTACCTAATAAGTGTAATGTCACTAACTGCAATTTTTGTCATGTAATTTGTAATCAGCAATGGACTAAAATTTGTAAGTAATCTACCCAGACTGTAGATATGGAATTCCATGAAATCCATTAATGAGAAATTAGCTTTTTTGTGTTGGCGTATTTCCTATTTGGACAGTTGTGCAGGACATTAATCATTAACAGACATGGATTAAAAGCCACAAAACCCATTTTTGATTTCATAGGGTCTTTCAAAAAGTGTCTACGATGGGCAGGTTTTGGAGCAGAGCTACAGAGAGGGAAAGAGAGTGAGAGAGAGCGGATGAGCGAGGCGTCATTAGCGCAGAATGAAGCGGCTTAAATTTTGATGATATAAATGAGGAGAAAAGATGAGCATGGATTATTGAACACATCATCATGAAAACTTAAACCAGTCAAAGACGTTAAAGAAACTAATTAAAACAAATGTTTCAACCTCCATCTTCACGGGCATCACTTATTCAGAGGGCTGCGTGAGGAGAGCGATCCGGCCCTGTCATTATCCCAACTACAGTAAATAATTTAATGACATTTGGCCTGTGAAAACATTAGAGGCAGATTATGGATTGAAGGACACCGGGTGGGAAGGAAAACCAACGGGAAATTTGACTTACGGTTTGAAATGTAAGAAAATTATTGTTGAATTGTTTGGATAGATCAATACATACAGTGTTTTGTGATAGAGAGCAGCTGAGATATTAAAAAGTGCATTTAAAGTTTCACCTATTTAAAAATTCAAACTGGGTTTTTTATGTATTGTATCAATAAGTTATTGTGTATTCTGTGCATATATCTGTGAATTCAATGCAATGAATTTATACATAGTAACCCTATTTTGGCATATTATTTGGCACATTTATGATGAATATGCCTGAAATGCACAATATTTATTTAATTTTATGACCATTTGGTTCCTGAAACAATTGAAGTTTTGATTTTCAGGACCTTTTCTGAAAAGAAAATGTAGACATTTGAGCTCTTGGAAGTGTAATTGAATTCCCCTAATGTAGAGTTTGATGAGGGGTTTGGATTCAGTGAAACGCTGAACTCTAATTTCCATTTGCCCTGATTTCTCAGTATTGTAGTATTGGTTTATAATCTCATGAATATCAGCGTGGCTCTTTTGCGATGAAGAGTTTCTCTCTGAAATGCAGGATTGGGTTTCCGCCCTCCTCTTTGAGGGACGTTTGCTGCGTTCAAAGACGACCGAACAATGAAACAAGAAGAGTCTGTAATTTTCTGAATAAGTTAATGACATGCTGTGTTCTGTTCGGTCTCATCATTTCATTAACTCGCTGCGCTTTTACATGCAACTACACAAGTGCAGGAGATGTTGTGGTGTGTGTGCACGATGAGCCGTTCAGTCCTGATCGGAGATCACCTTGAGCTTTATCAATTGCGGCGTGACGGGACTCACTCCTGTCTAATGAGAGCAGACATTGAAGCAAATGAACCAGGTGAATCATGGGAGAAATCTGACATTGTTCAGTTTAAATCAGTGTAATTAGAAATGTAATTTAAAGTTACCATGAAATCAGAAATGACCCCATGTAGTCTCCTGGTCTTACTGTGCATGATTTATTTGAAAGAAAATGTTTGTTTGCATATTTCTTTAGCATGTAATAACCTTTTTCACTTGCCTTTATGAATCCCTTTTACTTATCTTCTCTCCTCCAAATGCTCCATTCTGGTATAGTAACATTACATGAACAAATTTATTTGCAAAAGATTAAATGAAGTACTATCCTACATTATTTTTAACTACTACTACTACTACATTTGATTCAGAACATTAGTTTGTTTATTTAGACGTATATGAACTCAGCAATCACACTTGAATCCGCAACAAAACGAACCTGAGACCACCTCTGATTCAACAATAATGAATTATTATTATAATAATAAATTTAATAATCTGGTCTCTTTTTGGAACAAAACAAACCAACTATAAGTCTAAAAACATCCTTAATATAATATCTTAATAAATATCTTAATACCTTTAATCAACTGGAAAAGTATCCATTTCTACAAGTAAAATACATTTAAATTTTAAAGTCTACTTTTAATGGTACAGGCAAACATAAGTCTGAAAACACTCTTAATCTATAAGTAAATATAGTTTAAATTAATTACATTTTAATTAAGTATTTTTAATTAAAATGTAAGTAAATATAAGTCTGAAAACAAAATGCAAGAAAATATAATTTAAATTAATTACATTTTAATTAAGTATTTTTAATTAAAATGTAAGTAAAAATAAGTCTGAAAACAACCTTAAAATAATATTGTATAATTCTTTAATATATATATTACTTTATATAACTTTTTTTTTTCTTTTTTTTACTGCAAATGCATCTGTTTATGTAAGTAAAAATGGGCAGTGAATTCAGTTTGCTTAAATGGGTCATTTCACACAATTTTTGATTATTATTATTATTTTATTTTAAAGTCCACTTTCAATGATAGTCAATGTTTTTGAACTACCTATGGGTGTGAAAACACCCATAATATAATATTTTATAATACCTTAATATCTTTTTTCTTCTGTAAATACATTTTATGTTATGGGCCATAGCCTACTTTTTTTTTCTTTTCAATTTTAAAGTTTACTTTTAATAAAAAACAGGGTTTCTAGAAACACGAAAAACACTTGTGTGAATATTTTTCACCCTCTCTTTCATGAGTAAACATGCTATTTTTTTCTACTGTGAATGTAAGAATTATATATGCAAATGGCTTTTTATGGCTTTTTATGGTTATGATTGGCTAACCTCTTCACATGTGAATTGAGTAAGTTAAACACTAGAAATTGCCTGTACAAAAAGAGTTGTGTCGAGGGACAGATTTACTTTCTGAAATGAACCTTTTTTTGACTGATATTCCCTAGTTCCTGGAAAATATATTCACAGTCTCGGTTTGATCCTGAAAGCCTCGTCTGATCACCACAGACTCAATGTGGCCGGTTAGCATGTGAGTTAGCATTCCTTAACACATGAGTTTCTCTGGATTATGCGACTTCCCATTGTGCCGTCCGTGGCTTTGACGTTGTCCGTGGCTTCCGACCGCGAGAGCATTGACAGCTTGATGAATTAGGCCTGACACTTGCCAAAATAGCCATCCTGCGTGCCAGCTGCCAGTTGAGCATCTACACTCCGTTAATTGAATTGGCAATTTGTGTAACAGTACCTGCCCCTGAGCCTTTGGTGAAGCCAGGGACCGCCATTTAGCTCCAATAATCCAGGACTAGGGAATAAGAGGTCTAAGCTTCACAAGAAATTATTGCAGATTTAAAATGACAGTCTGATGCCTTGCTGCCAATTTCGCATTCAATGAGAAATAAATTAACAATGGCAATAATGTTGACTTATAAAAGTGAAAGTTAAATTGACTTTCTAATAGTGCAAGCGATTTGAAATTGCCACTGCGGCGAGTAACAAATTGCATTTATTGCAGTCTTGCACCAAATGCTGTTTGTGGCGTGGCGGGTATTGAGGACTAGCGTTACATATTGAAAGTGTCAAATGGAAACAGTATTGTCTCATAATAAAATGCCATTAGTCTATATCTGATGCAGACTGTCCATTTGCATGTTCACGAATTGGCATCAAGGACTTTGGAATATTGCATTTTTGGAATTGCGATACTCTGAATGAAATAACATCAGCCTCTATGTCTTTGACAAAATCCCAGTTCTCAATACACCAATCTTGTATATTCTTCAGTGCTGTTACTGTATTGTGCGGGACTTATTAGGGCAGCTGTGATGTATTTGCTCGCGTTCCCGGCATAATATATTTGTATGTGCTCAATCTGGCGTGGCAGGGAGCTAAACTGGAGAAGATGTATTATAGAGAATCATGGCAGGACAGACATTGTGTTGCCTCTGTGCTCCCACGAGCTCTTTATTCATATATCATTTGCGTCACGAGCAAAATGACGCAGATTAATAGAGCATAATTCCTGAGATCAATATGCAATTATATTCATCTCTCTGGCTGCTCGGACGGCTGTGCAGAGGGATGGAGACACAGTCGCATAGTCTTGTCGTTGGACAGTATTGAGTGTGCTTAAACCAGGGGACATTAGAGTTGTTTAAGATGCTTTTATTTGATGTTTTCAATGCACTTGAAAACTGAACTTTAAATCTGTCTGGATTGGTTTTTATGTCAATGCAGTGAACACATGAAGTTTATGTTAACAGGGTCTCAAAATGCGACAGATTAGGCTTTAAGACTCAACCCATTCGGTTGCACTTTGTTTCGATAAGCTCATCTGCGGTTCAACATGTTCTCATTTTTCAGTATGAAATATTAACCGCAGAGTTTATAGTTTGAAAAGATCCTCAAGGTCAAGGAATTTGGAGGACGTGTGGCTGATTTTCATGCGGTGTTCTTAAGCAAGGATCCTTGTGTGATGAGAGCTGTTGTCTGGAGATGTCATCTTTAAGTACAGAGAGGAGGGTAATTTGAAGCTGGTCAAGTGACCTCTTAACTTTGGTATATTCTTCATTGACTTACTTGGACTGCTTGTGTTTGGGTTCAGATGTCTGCTAGAATTGGGTTCAATTCAGGTTGCATTTTATTTTATTTATTTGTATTTGTTTATTTTATTTATTTATTATTATTTTTTTTTTACTGTATTTTTAGTGTACTGTGGGGGACTTTTTTAATTTAATTAAATTTTATTTTATGTTTTAATTTATTTTTGTTAATTTAATTTAATTTAATTTTAGATTTTGCAGCATTTTTACTGTATTGCGTGGGACGTCTTACATTTTATTTTAATTAAATTTTATTTTATGTTTTAATTTATTTTATTATTATATATTGTATGGTGTACAATATATAATAATACTGTATTGTGTGGGATTTTTATTTTCTTTTAACTTTAAATTTAATTTTATATTTATACTTTATATTTTATTTTATTTTACAATGTCTTTACTGTCTTGTGCGGGGCTTATTTTCTTTTTTAATTTATTTTATATTTTATATTTTATTTTGTTTTGTTTTAGTGTATTTTACAGTGTATTTACTGTATTGTGTGGGACTTGTTTTCTTTTATTTCTTTTCTTTTTTTATTTTATTTATTGGGAAAAAACTCACAGTAAATGTTTGCTTTACAATTAATTATGTTACCATGTATTATGTTAAAGTTCCTACTGCAGGTTAATTTTATTTACTTGTTGATTTCCAGTTTTATTCATATTCGTTTTTTGCCAAGTGTCAATTTTGGACCTGTTTGTGTTGCCAAATCTTTTCGAACCAAACGCAACATCAGACAGACTTCCGTTTGTTCCAAAAGCTCTAGTGTGTTATTAAGCACACGTGTGTTGAGCGTCAGGTTGCACTGATTGCATGTGCACGAATGCATGTGTCTCCCAGTATTTGATGTGCAGGTATGTGTGCATGTTTTCTGTGCGATCCTCAGAGTGTGAGAGCTCCCTCTGCTGTGCGCTGTGAGCCACCATGTCCGAGTCCCACCGGCTCGGGACTGTTTGTGTTTCCACCCGTAGTGGCGGCTACTGACCCCGGCGCTCCAGGGACAGAGCTGAGAGCCCGTCTCTCTCTCTCTCTCTCTCCTCCAGCTGCCGCTGCCCTTCCCGCTCATGTTGTGGCCTGAACGTTCCTCCGGGGGGGACACAGGGCTTACTGCTGAAAGCATTACCGGAGGGGAAAAGTGTGTTTACCCAGCTTGAGGCTCTCTGAAGGACATAGGCCTCTCATTTGTGTCTCGGCCCCTCTCGTGAGGGTCACCTGGGGCACGACGTCCTCCTGTCCCTGTTGCACCCTCCCCGAATGGCAAACGTTGTTTGCTGCTGGTCCTTGAGAATCCTTAATGGCCGTTCAGTGCTTTATTACATCATTAATTGCACTTAATTCAGCAACATTACCCGAACGCCTGGCTAGGCTTGGAAAATTAAGTACAGAGCACTTTGTTATAAAATTCTCTATAATGAGCTCTGGTGGGACAAGGTCTGTTAAGTTTGAAATCACCCCAGGCCATTTTTTAGCAGAGCCTGAGCCGACTTTAAAGTTGGAAACTTGGAAAAAATGCCCTGAGGGCACTGTTCTCCGGGTGCTTTGCAGCTCAATGGATGTGGCGATATTAGTCCTGCTATAAACAGCGGGCTTTGCAGCGCCGAGCCCGGCTGAATATGCAGAAGGGAGCCTTTCCGAGGCTTTGATTTGCATCTGTGTATTTACAGTACCGGGGGCTTAGTATTATTGGGGCGGAAGTGTTTGTTCAACAGTTTACCGTATCTGTTTAAAATCGCACAGGCGGATTCTGTTTCCAAGTCGGTTCGGATTTAAAGGAGAAGCGTGTGCGCGTGCGTGTGCATGCATGCGCGTGCCGACACAGTGCGCTCATGCTGTGTGCTTCTCTCCGCAGCTATCGGGTCCCAGCGGAGGCGGAGCCCAAGCGCTGTTGCCTCGGAGATCTTTGAGCCTCACCTTGGCAGCCACATCCTGCAGGTAAGATGAGATTCCAATGGTTTCAACTGTCTTTGTTCATCTGAAACACCCTGATGTTCTTGGGTTGGGACTAACATGAGATCAACACTGGGTATGAATATCATACTGTGCATATTTTAAATGCATAAATCATGTAATGCACACAGGTTTGTAAGCATTCATAAATGTGCTCTAATTTTTATTTAGGCAAAAGAAAATAGTTCTGTATGAGCTGATTTTTAAACTTAATTTAATTTTAAAATTGATTTATTTACTTTTTTGGGAAGAGGGGTCACAAGTTTGAGCTGATTTGTATTTATTTTTATTTATTTTATTTATTTTTTCACATGGTTACACAGGTTTGCATGACTATTTTCAAAAGGGTGGTGATATTTTTCTTGACAAATTTGATGATGCCTTCAAGTCATGTCAATACTCTTATTTATGAGATAAATAGATATGATCATTATGTTAATGTTTGTACATTTTCCTTGAGCGCTGACTTCTAAGTTAAGCTTGTTTCATAAAAAAACACTTATGAAGAAGTGGCAAAAATGACGAATTACAGATGCCAGATATTCTGTGGCAGGATTTTGTGTGAATCCTGTGCACTTCATTTTGTTTTACTAACACTTTTACAAGAGAGAAGTGAAAAGGAGAGGAAAAAAAATATATAATTGCCCAATTTGTGCATTACATCTTGACCTAAAAAAGTTACTTTAACATAATTACGATGTTTATAAGTTGTACTGCACTCCAAGGAGGACTTAAAGGCAGCATGAAATATTATATTTTCCCATCTTGGAAGTCTTTGACATTGGACATTTAGTAATCTGTTGTTCGTAAATATTCATAAGTAAGTTAATAAGATGAACAGCAAAATCCAGTTGCTTATGAATAAGTTCTCGCAGGTGTTCCACAATGACCTGGATGAATGAAATCCATCACAGATGTACTAATGTGTGTGTTTAGAGATTACAGGTCTGTTGTATCAGGACATATGGGGCATCTCTGAGCTGTTTAGCATGTGAGTGAATGAAGGATGACACTTACTCAGTCTACCGGTGTTTCTGGAAAGCTCAAGGGGGTGATTTTTCTTATTTCACCTCAGAGGGTAGAAAAAAGCCCTTTTTTATCCATGCTTAGCTACATCACTGATGTCATTTCAAATTCGTTTTAATGACACAGAACGAAAAGCGCAATTCACACCAGTCACCTGTGTCCAAAAAAGCGGATTAGGAATATTTAAATAGCGGTTCGCCGGTCCCTGGACTGCCAGCGCTATTCCCTTACGACAGGTTAAGTGTGTGACAGCAAAGCGGAAATTTATAATTAACACCAATACCAGGCTGGAAGTCTGTCGAGGCGTGGCCTTTTCAAGGAAGGGCTTGTTCCTGGCAAATTGTCCCCATTAATCTTCAGCTTAATTGATTGTGAAAAGTTTTAGGATGACATTTTAAAAAAAGCATGCTCGGCTGGTGATTGATCTGAAGAAAATGAACTAATAATGGATGCAAGGCAGTCATTAGTTGTTGAGCGTTGAGGCTAATTTTAGACAGCTTAAACCATGTTTGATAGCGTTTAATAAAGAGGATGTGGGGGAAGAGCTGCTAACCGGACGCTAACCTTCAAACGGACGCTACGTATGCTTTTACATGGAGTTATACTCATCGCATCTTGTATCTCATTTGGTTCTTGTTTGTTTGAATGATATTATAGTTTAGCATAAGTTCTTCATTCTGATTGGTTGACACTGGTTTCTCATCGGTTAATTTTGAAGTATGAATTGGTTCCAGGTTTGTTAATAACATTTTCATATCACTTTAGTGTATTCTTTCTAAACTAGTAACAGTGAATTGGGCTCTTAGAAACAGTGAACAGTTCTTAAAAGAATAATTTTTCTTAGTGTGCAAAACATTTTAAAACTCTAAAGAAACCTTTTCCAAACTATAAAGAACCTTTTTATGGAATTGAAAGGTTCTATAGATGTTAAAGGTTCTTCATGGAACCATAAGAGTGTAGAAGAGGAATTATTAATGACAAAGTACAGACTTTATATGCTATTACTGTATATTGTTTTTAAAGTTATGTCAAATGCCAAAAAGTAGTTATGTCAAGAAGTAGTGGTGCAATTTAGGCAACATGGAATTAAAAATTAACCCCATTTACTTTTTTTTAAAATTTGTGTTCCTGTATTTATTTATTTATTTTTTTATTTTATTTTTTGTGAATTGAATCATCAAAGCATGTTATTCTGAAAGAAAAAAAGTTGTTTATGTGTTTTGTTTTTCATCAAAATTTAGTAACTCTCTCTGCTTCTAAATGATTTTACTTCAAAGTATGGTCACATTAACAAAATTTCAGCTATTCCTATTGAAATGACTGGATTTTTGCAGAGTGACAGTAAATGTGATCTTTTTGTTGCAACCAAAACCACAAGAGTTGGGAATTAAGACAATTAAGTCCCACCTTACATAGGCCTAATACTGATTCCCACCTTACATATTTTGTTTTGCATCCATAAATGCTTCAAATAATGGAAGTGAAATGTGTTGCAAATGCAGTTTTTTTTGTCATCTTAATGCTACTTAAGATAATGTAAACCTAAAACGACTGTACAGTATGTGTAGTTGAAATATTTTGAAAGTAAATTTTTTTTTGTTTGTTTGTTTCTTTGTGTAGTTTGCAGTTATGTGACCCAGCTGACCCACATTTCAGCACAGAAAACTCTCTGTGCCTCTTTGTTTGTGCACAAATAAACTTGAACACATTTTGCACTGAGTTTTGTCAACCCAGATAATCAATTAGCTGTTTAATATTCATGTCTGTGTGAAGGCAGCTGTTGTGGCACTCTGCTTTCTCACTACTATTTAATGGCATGGCACAATAATATCGATAGTGTCTTTTTCTGCCACAACTCACAAACAAAATGTGTATTTTTAGAAAAGGCCTGTTTCTGGTCCAATACAAAGAGGTAAATTTCAAAACAGAGGATTATTTACTTTGCAAGATTTCCTGCAACAGTAAATAAATTGTTACTGTACCTTTAAGACTTTTTTCTGTGTTTCAGCACCCTACTCTTCCTCCAGTAGCGTCTCTGTTGGCCCGAGGGTGTTACGGTCCCGGTGGTGTCAGCACGGGCCGCGCCGGCGCTCCGGGCCACAGAAATGACCGTTATGTCCACTCCCACAGTGCATTGTCATTTGCGTGGGCAGCAGGCCGGATTGATTCTGACAGCAGCGCTAGGTCATTAGTGGAGAGCTCAGAAGTCCTCTGTCAAAGCGCTCCATGCTTCCGCCCGGCTAAATAATAGCATTTATATCACCCAGATCATGCTTAGCAAGAGATGAATTATAGATGCAGGGTTTGGTTTTAAGGCAGATGAGAGCTTAGCTGCCTGTGAAGGGCAAAAGCAGTGTATGGTCACAGACACGCAGCACTGAGAGAGACTGAACCTTTGTCCGTTCTTTTTGGGAGATAAGACTCGTCAGTAAATTAGCCGTGAGTTAATGGATAGTTTACAAAGCCCCTAAATGTTTATGATCACGCATGTTTTGGGAGCCGGCATACGGTCTGACCTTGACCGCCATCAGACGAGCAGTGCTTTAAAAACATCAGAGAGAAAGAGAAAGAGTGTGTTTTTATCATGCCAGACTGTTTTGCTCTGCAAAAATAAATAAATTAATTAAAAATACATTTATTAGAAAGCAAGTGTCCACAGAAATAATTTGGACACTTAAGTCACACTAAAATGTGTGAATATCATTGCATAAGATAACAGAATATTAAAGCCAGTGTCGTCTGCTAGCATATGATACTGCGCTTCCTTTTACTAAGCCATTTTGCATTTACATTTAATTAACTGATTGCTATTTTTATTAACTGTATGAAGTCAGTTCTCCTCAAGTTCGCTTTACAAACACAAAATGGACTTTTTATTCCATTATTTATAACCTAACAAACTTTATTTTGTGAACAGTTTTGCTTCAAAAGTGCTTATGCTGTTTTTTTTTTTTTTCATGTAAATGCCACTTGGTTTGATATTTTGTTATCTAATGCAGTGATATTCAGGCATGCAAAGATTTTCCTTACAGTAAGTAGCCTATTTGTGAAGCATTTGTGTTTTAGAGTAGTTCAGTAGTTAGTCCACGTTTATAGTGCTCATGTGTGGGGAAACGACTTCAAGTCTGGCCTGTGGCGCGTATTCATTTGTAATGAATTAATTTAATGCATTAATTAATTTTATTGTCACTTTCTACTATCTTTAAATAAAAAAGATAGTAGAATTTTAATCCCCCTCCCAAAAAAAAAACAAAACAAAAAAAACATGCAATAATTCATGAGTAAGCCTAGATCAGAGGTTTTCAACCAAGTGACCTTGAAGGGGACTTCAGTATGGCTTAAAATTATTAAAATAAGGCAAAAAAAAAAAAATCCATTAAATTAGCTAAAATAAAAAATTAAAAAATTAAATAAAAAAAACAAGATATGTCATTGTCCCCCTCAACAACCAGGATTACCACAGTCTTGGAAAACCAATTTCTAGACCTAGAAAACTTATTTAAAAAAAAAAAAAAAACTAAATCTTTCATCAAGTCCTTGTTTTAAGATTTATAAAATCTTAAAATGCCATAAAATATGTATTTCATTAAATAGAAATTATATTTTTAAAAAAATCCTTAACCCATATTCAGTCATATAAAGTCATGGGGCATTTGAATATTGTTGTGGACTATGGAAGGCTGTGGGGGTCAAAATGGTTGAGAACTGCTGGGCTACATGGAACATGCAGATTTTTATTGCATTTCCTGAGCTGATTTTAGTAGGGAATATATCAGACGCGGCTCGTCTGTAAGGGCCACCAATATTCAGCCAAAACATAGACATCTATATAAACCGATTAAATAAAAACTGTAAATGCGTTCAGCATTCTGCAACAAATTTTATTTTTTTTTTTGAAAATTTTGTCATGAAGTGCGCAAGATATATTAAAATTCATCGCAAGCTTCTGTAGGCACGTAAAATGATACTAAGTGGGGCAGTCGCACCGGATGCCCTCCCGAACTCAACAGCGCCCCACACATTTTACAATGTAAATCTGTGGTGAAAAGTGGAAGTGCAGCACGCTCTAATTGAAAGCTTATTTTCACGTTACCTTATCTCGCTCCAGATCAGGACAATTTCAGTCAGATTCAGCTATATGTGTCTGCATCAGGTCAGTAACTATCTAGCATGTCGATTTTTCCAATGTGGAGTAGTGTTTTAAATTAATGAAAGTGTTAATCCTTTAGTTTAAATGTGCTCACGTGAAAAGCCTTGTTATTGTTTTGTTGTTTTATGTTTGTTTTGAGATGAGACATGATATTCGTTTCTTCTACAATTTGTACATTCTTCTTCATTCTACGTTCTTAATCAACATTCGGAGACAATATTAGGCTAGGCAATAATTCTATAGCATTCTATTTTTCGAGCCTGTCAGTCAACATTAGCGTGCTGCTCACAGGCTGAATAACGCAAGGACAATAGATCTCTGCCAAAAGTGTGTGTGCACGTCTTCAGCGATTAGACTATAAAGACTATAAACTTTCTTGAGTTTATTATAAACTAGCGTTAATCTGCCCCACCTAAATTTACGGTCAGGAGCTGCTACTGGAATATATTTAAACAACTACTATAGACTTATTGGTATGATGGCATTGTTAAATGTGTCAAAATATTTAATAAACAACCACACAACAGGGTGGAGAACGTGCAGAATGTGGCGGGCGTTCCAGTTCTGTGGATATCTGTGGAGTTTTCTGCTGTTATGTGAACACAGATCGCTCTCTTTTGGGCATCTGTCATGTTTGCATTCATAATAGGGATGTGCCAGACAGCATGTCAGAAACTTTCTGATCTTCACTGAACAAATTAACAGCGCTGTTGTTTATTGCTTATCGGTGGTTTTTGATGTGTTTTAGTGATAAAGGATGAAGAGCATTCAGAGACACTGATCGACAGGGAGCCTTAATTACTGCCTGTGTGTGTGTGTGTGTGTGTCTGTGTGTGTTTGTCTGTGTGCACGCACCTGTGGCGAGCGATGGGGTGACAGGACACCAAACGCCTCTTAATATGTCTCGCAGCTTCAAGTTCCAGCACTCAATCTTTCATCAACTCCTTGTTTACTTTCTTCTCTTTCGTTCTCTTGTTGTTTGTTTTGTAGCGTCGTCTTTGTTGTTTTTGGCTTGTTTGTGATAATAGGGCTTGGATTAAAAAAGAGAAGAGTGAAAAAAAACACAGAGACTTTGAAAACCCTTCGATCTTCACACCGGAGGAAAGCGCAAAGACGACGGCTTTAGAAATGACAGCTGTTTACATTTGCATAACATCAAGGCGGAGCGAGGCAGTGTCTTTGAGCCCGTCTATGTGCAGCTGTCACCGGCTGTAATCGCAGGTTGATTCGCGGTTCACAGGAATCGCCATCACGCTTCTCTGGCTCTTCGGTGAGATCAGGTAGAAGGTGGCAGAGAAGAAAAATAACACGCAGGGAGGGTGTTCTTCACCTCAAAGCGCCTTAAGATCCTCTCGTACATGCAGATGGTTTTAGGGACGTCAGGCCCCGGTCTGAGAGCTATACATCCATTTTGACTTTGCTGGGCCATTAGTTCTAGAGGTTAAAGGGATACTTCACCAAAAAAAGGAAATAATCATCATTTACTTACCTTCGTGTTGTCTTTGAACAAAAAAAGAGATGATATGGTATTTAAATGGTAAAGATTTGAGAGCTAAAGCAGAGGGAAAGATGTTAATTGAATTTCAGCTTTTTTATTTTTATTTTTTACTCATATGACTTCAGAAGAGTTATCTATTTGTTTATTTATGTATCTATTTATGTATTTATTTATTTAAATACCACTACTGCTACTACTACTAATAATAAAAAAATAAATGGCCTCAGATGACTATTTTTTATATTATTTTAATTAATTCATTAATTCATTCATTCATTTTTTGAAATTTACTTCTACTACTGTTGATACTTTCAGTAACAATATAGTGACTTCAGATGACTAATTTTTATTGATTTATTGTACTACTGCTGCTGCTACTACTGCATAATAATAATAAATAAACTGGCTTCAGATGACTTTTATTAATTAAAATATTTGATATTTAATTTTTAATATTTAAATATTAAATTTACATATTTAATAATAATAAGAAGAAATACATAAATCAATCTATACCAAAAATGCACAGGGTATTGATATTAATATTTCTTAATATTATTTATTGATAAGTATACATTTTAGTCTAAGCCACATATTAAGATTAATAAATTAATAATTAAATGTATTGTTTCAAAAAAGAAAAAGAAAGAAAGAAAGATTTAACATCACATCATCTTTTTCTACTTTTATATCAATACTACATTTACAACAGCCCCTGTTTTTGTATTGAATGGGAGAAAGAAAATCATAAGTGTTAGAAGGATATGAGGGTGAGGAAATAACTAAATGTAATTTTTTTTTTTCAAGCCAAGCTGTGTTTGTTTGTGAAGGAATGGATGGTGTTCTTGCAATTTTCTCCTAATGTTATTATGCACAAAAATAACTTTTCTTAACAAGCTCACCATTATGCAGAAAACGGCGCCCATGAGCATACTTAACACATTACAGAGCAACGTCTAAATATTCCTGTGATAACTCTTTAATGGTGGATAATAATCACCCTTGATTTATTATGTATGGCTTATTATTTTATTTAGGAACATGATTTTAAGACTCTGTGAAGTTTCTGGTATCTAGATATGGCTTGGGTCTCTCCTTTTTTTCTCTTTTTCACTTTTTTTTTTTTTTTTTTTTTTTTTACTATAAATGAGGTAAAAATTGTAAGTCAGGTTACTTTGAAAATGAATAGCACGCCTCTCCTCCAAAACCCAAATGATTTGATCTATCATTCATGTTAAAATGTAATACTTAAGTTAGGGGTTTGTTCAAATCCTCAACTCTTAGTACGAGCAGTAGTAATATATTTTATTTTCTGCTTTTTCTTTTGCTGTTTTTGTTCTTTGTTGGCTTCAGTTTTAGTTGATCTCCATCTCTATTAGTCCAGGTCTGTCTTGCATTCACAGCGCATAGATTTGTAAAAAGCAAGGCAGACGTGTTTTCTGTGATGTCCATCACGGAGTGCTTGAGATCACAGTGTGAGCACGTCTGAGGTCAGTGCTTTCTGCTTTTAGCTCTTTTATTTACATCAGCTGTCGGAGGATCTCCATAGCTTTCCCTTCATTCACTAATTTGCTGTTGAAAGCAAACATGTCAGAGCCCCTCTTGTTGTGGTTCACTAGCTTGCATAACATAATGCGAACAGCATTTACATATCCATAAACACACAAACACACACACACACACACACACTCGGCTCAATCTCATCTCATGTGTCGGATGGCTTCCTGACAGATCATCCATTCTACTGCCGTCCAACACGACGGATGAGTTTTCACACTCTTCCCATCCAGATTTCTCACTGTTTCTCTCTTTCTTTCTCCTGGTGTTGTTGGTGTATTAGCCACATGCTGCTACCTGCACCCTCCTCAAGCACACGCTTTATTGCATGTCACCTCATTTGCTGGATGCTGTACAGTTTGGACAGAGGAGATGTGATATAGAGATGAACTCTGACAGGATGACTGCTGTATGTTTGCTGTCAGACTAAAGCTCTGTTTGGAAACATAGCGATTTGCCTTGCTGTCTTCTAAGGTATAGTCCCCTAGCTGAAATGGAATCTCATAAATGACTCATTTAGGGCACCCTACATAGACAACAACTTTGTGCAACTTTTAGACCCCACTTGAGTTTGTTATGTTGCTAAGATGATGACATAGACTCTAATAATGATAAAATAATATTATCTTTAAAATAATAATAAAATGCAATAAAAACGCATTGCAAAGTACAATCTAGTTGAATTGAACTCTTATCAAAATTTTAGGTATTGAATAAAAGATTGAAAGATTTTTGTTCAAAAAGACCATTAAAACTGCATCAAAACCACTTGGTTTAAAAAAGAATTAACTTGATTTTCAAAAGTCAATAAATTTGTGACAGTTGAATATAACTTTTTGTCTGTCAAAAATTACATGCACAATACACAGTAGTATTTACAAAAACCCTTTCACACATTTCCTGGAAAACCCACTCTGCCAGATATGTTGACTACGTCATCACTTTCCAAAAAGTAGGAGAAAAAGACAGCCTGAGCAGCTTCAGCATGCTGTCTGTCAGAGACTGTAATGTACCTAATACATAACACGTGTGAGAATAAATTTGGTCTTCACTCTCTGAAATTGAGAGGTGATTTTTATAAAATATAGATCGTCTCAGTTATTTGATATAATAGGGCAATTATCAAAGTTTGATAAAAAATAAACGATAATGCGTTTTTACATGATTTGTTACTATTAATTACCCCTTAGCTGATTTTGACTGTGTAGGCAGATCACTAGGTTTTGGAACACAGCCTAAATTATTTTAAAACATTTTCTAAATTCTAAAATAGATTCTTTGTTAATACTTTTTATGAAGCCTGCACATAGAATGCTTTTTAAATTCTAATGTCTTATAATATACCTTAGAGTTGTTTGTTGGCTCTTGTAAATACTTTTAAAAAATTAAATAAAAATAATAATAAATAAATTGTAACATCACTTATAATAATTACTAACATTAAATGAGTGCTTACACCGTTAAAGGGCATAATGCATTAAAAATGCATGATCAACACCAAATTTCATTTTTTTTTAAAGCAGTTAGTAAAACACACTATTTATTGTAATACAGTTACATCTAGAAAGAGAAAAGTATGTCTGAAACCCCTTTAGCCATGACTATATTTACTTTTTATTTAAAAGTTACATTTCAGTGTGTGTTGTTCATTTTATTTTATTTTTCATTTTTTGTTCTTGCTATATCGATGAATCAGCATCCAGAATTGTCGGTTTTATGACGTGTGCTTTATATATACAGTATATACACTATATATATATATATATATATATATATATATATATAACACACAATGAATGTGTATTTAAAAGCAGTTATGAATGACTTTATAGTTCATTATATATACAGACTTCATAGAACGTGCTGCTACTTTATTTCAGTGTGTGTATATTTGTATTGTGTGTTTGAGTCTGTGCAGGTGAGAAATGGCAGTCAGACAGGAGCAGCTGGCGCTAGTGTGTGTGTGTGTGTGTCTGCAGGTGGCAGCTGTGTGCAGGTGTGTTTGAGTTCTCCTGTCACTGGGTGGCAGGTGTTTTCCGGACACAGGTAGAACGTGAGCACATGTGGCAGGTGGAACAGATACTCTCAGTTATCGGCGAGCAGGTGACGACCGGACACGATCCGCCCTCGAGACCCTTGCACGGACCGGGAGTCTTTGCGATTGGACGGTAATGTCAAATACTTCGGTACAGAATGCCGTAACACGCCTATACATGCTAATGCGCTTTCAGAGTGCATGCTAATGTACGAACGGTATAGTCTGCATTCGGTAGCCCTTTAGTTTCAGCTCAGACTCTGTCAATAAAACCTGACCGGACGTCACCGAAGGATCTTTGGTTGGGGAAAAAGGTCAGTGGGCAGCACAAAGTGGGGAATTTTGATGATCCAGCCTCTGTTTCCTGCACAGCCCTTCTGGTTCATTAGCAGTGGGAATTTGGACAGGGAGAAGGTGGAGGGGGGATAGATCCACCCTTATTACTTATGCAGTCAATAGCAAGGCTTGTCTGCATTCATAATTGTTTGATTTTATAGGCCAGTCTTTAAACAAACATTGTCTATGGTAATGCCCTGCCCTGATGGATGGGAGAGGTTTTGTCTGTGAATATCATTTGGATAATTAAAAATGACAGACCAAATCGCCCGCTGTCTTGACCCTCACTTTGTCTCCCGAGTGATGCCAGCGAGATGCTGATTGCTGTCAATCACGGGTCTGCGGAGGATTGGGGAACGCGGGCAGCCGTGAACCCTGACCCACGCTGTTGATCTGAAATAGATAACAACCTTGAAATACCTGCAGAATTTCAACAGGCGAGCAGGGCACCTTCCCCAAAAGAGACACTTCCTCTACACGCGCTGTCTGTTTCTCTCTGTCTGCTCGGGTTGGGAACCAAGAACCGGGTCTTATTCCCAACCGAAGCACTGGAACTGAATGTCTGTATTTTTCCGCGGTAATCAATATACAATTGCTAACTTATAGTAACATTTCTCATTTTCATATCACATTTTTTCAGTTACTTAAAAACTGAAATAAAAAAATCATAAAAAACTATGCAGACATTTAAAAAATAAATTAATTTTATTTAAAATTTTTCAGTTTGCTCAAACTTAAAATGAAAATTCCAATGAATATAAAAATAAAAGCTAATTCATATCAATGAAAACTATAATATATGTGAGTGATATATGAAAAACTTGTTTCTGAAAATAACTGAAATAAAATAAAATATTTAAAAAAAACGTATTTTTAATTGAGCTAGTTGACATTTTTTCATTTTATGTAAACTTTATGGACTATACTTAAATAACAAAAAACTAAAACTGAAATAAAAAGTCATAAACTATATAGACATTTGAGAAAAAAAAAATAATACAAATTACAAAACACAACAAAATTACTAAAACTCTATATAGACATTTGAAAAAAAAAGACAAAACACAACAAAACTACTACAACCTTTAACTACATTTAAAATGAAAACAGGATATATAAAAATATACATCTATATTATCTCAGTAAAACTGTATGATAAACATTTGTTACTTAAAATAAACTTTAATTGAAATAAAATATTAAAACATACACTTTATTTTCCAGTTAATGGCCAAGGCAACATTTCTCGTTTTCTGAATAAAATAACTAAAACTAAAACTGATTAAAAAAAAAAATTGAAATAAAAAAAGAGGAAACAAAATAATGGAAATTACAGAAACTCAACAAAAGCACTTTGAAAAATATAACAATAAACACTATTAAAGCATTAATAAAAACTATAATAGTACCTCAGTGATACCAAAATAACACTTAGTTGACTTGCCACATCAAACTGGAATATAATTATTTTAACATTTAACATTTTAACATTGAAAAAATTACACACTTCACCAGTTAGGGCCAATTATTCATCAAGTACTAAAAGAATTGTTAAAGGAGTCATTAAAGAATTGGAGCCGTAGTGCAATTGTATTTTTTTATGATCTCCATTCCTGCGCTAGTTCTTTTTCCTCCTCTTTCACACAGAAAGAAATTAAAACATCAATCCGTTGGCCTCCTACAGTGTTTTAGGACACCGTGCGTTTTCTTTTGTCCTGTCTTTTATTCTGTTCTCTACATCTGTCTCTTTAGCTTTTTTGTTAATCTCTCATTTGCTCCTTCCTTTCACGTTTCAGCACTCGAGTTGTTCCTGCGGTCTACCGCATACTTTTATATGATAATTTCCAGTTGTTTTCTCCTGCCAACGCGGTGTCTTTCCTCTCGCCGCTGTGGTGTGGGTGTTTAAGTGGTTTAATTAGAACAGAACAGAGGATGTTGTCTCTATTATCATATACCAGCAAGCATCACTTTATAAGCTGGGAAACCACTTAGTGTTTGTAAACTGGATATGTTACAGTACCTCAAACGTGAGGGTTGTTTACAACAATATGTTGAATTTATATGTATCTTATTATCTTATATGTAGGCTCCTACATAAATATATTTCTGTATTTGTTATGTGAGATAAAAATATTTCTAATATTTTACATTAGATTAATGTTACAGTATTTGGAGTGTAAGATATATTTGTCATCGAGGGAACACTCTCTCAATATAGACAGCTCAGAGCCGAACACATTTAGTCCTTCGTCGCTTTTCAATTTTCCGACTGCTGAACTACACCCTCCCCATCTCTCTCCAAATCCAGCCAGGCATTAGAAACAATATTTCCCTCGGCAGAACTCCTCTCTCAGCAGGCCAATCTCTCCCTCAAAAATACTGCTGCTACCACGGTACAGTCATGATATCAGATACTAACAACATGTTGATATATACCATGGTACTTAATTACCATATTTAAGTAGCTACTTTAAAGAATACCGTAGAATTACCATGGTACGTGTTTAGAAAAAAACATGGTATATCCATTGCATACAAGCTCCAGTTTAAATGTAACCATGTTTCTAATGAGGGATATTATTATTGAAGTTATTTAATTATGATATTAACAACTGTATAAAAAATACCTACTTTATATTGCATTCATAATTTATATACAGTATGTATTTATTTTATATTATATAAATACTAAAGCTTATACATGGTATTTACATAAATAGCACTTCAAAGTAAAGAATACCATTACTATACCATGGTACTATGTCGAAAAACACAGTAATCCAATTCCTGAATCTATGATTCTAATGAGTCGGTTATTTTTAGTGGCACAAAACATGCAGTGCAATCAGTGTTGTCTGGTTCACTTAGTGAATCAGAATCATACAGCGCAACCAAAGTAGTCTGATTCCCAAACAAGCGATTCTTTTGGGTCAGTTGGTTTTTGGCTTGTAACTAACTGAGACAAATAAATCAGTTTAGTTAGTGGCTGGTTCATATGACAATGTGTATCTAAAGATGCATATTATACATTTTGCCAGTAGCATTTTATAAATATTAATGAGTGAAATATGTTACACTTTTTGTTTGTTTTAGTATTGTTTCGGGCCAATTATTGGATTGATTTTATAGCAAAAAAAATAAAATAAAAAATAAAAAAAACATTGTAAAGTCATTAAAAAGTCTATGTTAACACAACTGAATTTCTTTAAATTTCATTTTTATTTATTTATTATTGAAATTATCTTGTCATTTGGCTCTGGGATTTGCTTTTTTTCAGGTATTTATTCCTTTAATGAACTGAAAGAATCATTAATGAAACTGTTACTGTAAGGATCCAGAGAAATCTGAACCATGATCATTAAAGTGCCCCTATTATGAGTAATGAAAGGCTCATATTTTGGTTTTGGGAGTCTCCAACAACAGGTTGACATGCATGCAAAGTCAAAAAACACTTTCATTTTCTTACAATATGCATTTATGTTTACCTTATTTGCTCAACGACTCCCAAACGATTTGACAATTCATTTTTCCAAACCCCTCCTTTGCGTGATGCTAATCTGCGGTGATTGGTCGATTTCATTTAAAGCAGTGTTTGTGAGCTTTTAACGCTCCAAAAGCGGCATCTAGTGGCATAGAATGAATTTGCATTTTCATTCAGACCAACGCCAAAAGACCAACAAGTGGGCGGGCAATATGCTAATGATTCACGTTGATGTCAACATGAAACGGCTTGGGATTCGTTTTAAAAATGACTCGTTTCAATGATTCAGAGTCGACTCTTTCTTTTGAGAGACAATAACTTTATACACGGTGCAGTTTCAGATTTAAAACTTTGCAGGATGTTTTCATTCACTTAGAGCTGTGTTACTGCATGAAAGGTCATTTTCAAAATAGGGGCACTTTAAGTTCTTTGCAATTCCCATCTTTAGTACAAACTGTGTTTTTATTATAGTGGTAATGTTGTAGTTTTGTTGTTTCACGTCTCTTTTGCAGTTCAGGTGCGACCTGAGGCAACAAAACCAAGCGCTCCTGTTTTAATCGACTGTAGACGTTCATTGTAGACATGGCGTTAGAGGAGACACGTCTGTCTGAACAGCACGTCTGACTTTCTAATGACGAGGGGGGAGAAATGTAAACCTCCATCTCCAAATAGTGCGCACAAATCCGACTGTGGAAATTAATCCTCTCAATTCTCTGTTCCTCATTGTGTCGCGCCAAAGGAATTTGATCCCATTGAATAATTTCATTATAACTTGTGAGCTTGTGGATTAATGGGAATCTTCACTGTAAAGACAAACAGGAGAGGGGAGGCTGTCGGTTTGCTCTCTTTCTTTCTCTTTGTCTCTTTTCTCGTTCACTCCCGTCACCTGCCGCACAGTCGAACCCAAGACACAATCAGTGTGCACAATGGCGTACTTGTAAACAAGATTAATGCCCATGTACTGTTTTAACAGCTTGTCAAGAGATCACATGAACACAATGGCAGCAGGTTATTACACATCCGCACTACATTATTAAGCTGATACGTACATTTATGATTCACTAAACCCCTGGCATGAACTATAAGGTGTTCGGACGCTGCATGTGTTACAGATCGAGATGTTCCTAGTATGTTGCTACATGGGTAAAACATTGGATCTTTTGCTTGTAATAGTTAAAAAATAAAATTGAATTGGCTGTTTTTTTTTCCTAAAGCAGCTTTTAGAAAATCTCCCTTCCTGTGGTTTAATAATCCAAGAGTAAATAAACATTGATGTGGGATTAAAGAGACAGATATTATTAGAGAAGAGAAAACAACAAAACAAACCAGAAATATAAGAAAAAAAAAGATGCTTTGTTAGTAAATGTATTAATTAATTAGGACTTTTATTAAAATGAGTATAGACTCATTAAATATGTTTTTCAGTGAGAGATTTGACTCAAAAGTTTTTTTTCAGTTAGGATGCATTCATTTGATCAAAAATGACACAAGACATTTAATGTTACGAAACATTTCTACTTCAAATAAATGTTGTTCTTTTGAACTCTATATTCATTGAAGAATCCAAAAATATTAAGCAGCACAACTGTTTTCAACATGGATAATAATAAGAAATATTTGGGCAGCACATCAACATATAAAATTGATTTCTAAAGGATCATGTGACACTGAAGACTGGAGTAATGATGTTAAAAATTCAACTTTACATCACAGAAATAAATTACATTGTAAAATGTATTCAAACAGAAAATGGTTGTTTTGAATTGTATTAATATTTCAAAATTTTACTGTTTTTTCTGTATTTTTGAGCAAATAAATGCAGCCTCGGTGAGCAGAAGAATCTTCTTTCTAAAACATTTAAAATGTTTAACCTGCAATGTGTGTTTAGTTTCATCGCTTAGTTTCTTTTTTTATGCTAGACTATATTCACTATTCCAACTTATGCACTCGAGCAGTATTTTCCCAAGAATGAACTCAATGGAAATAAATGAATCCATAAAACACTAAGAGGAGAGGATTCGTCTGAGTGCTGTAAGACGGCAGGTTGGATGTGGCCTCCAGGCCTCGTCCTGCAGAGCTGGGCTTTTTTAGCGTGCTGTTTTATAGCGCTCTGAGTTTGTCATCCAGAGACTGTAAAGTGGAAGTATCTCCGTCTCGTTAGAGTCGGAATGGGAGACTCCCGTCGGTTCGGAGTGCCGGAATGCTCTGCTTTAATTGCGTTTGATGGCGGCTCTGCAGAACAAACCAGTGGAAAGAGCTTTTATTGCCTTTTCCACCGGGGTCCCGTCTCATGTGCTGATCTTTAAACATCGAGGCTTCTTTTCAACCTGAGAATAACAAGCTGTGGTTTATATTATCAGTTAACAGGCTTTTGTTTGTAGGCGTTAAGACACTTCCAGTTAAAGGAATAGGTGTTTCACCGAAGATAGAAAGTCGTACAGGTTTGAAATGACATGAGGGTGAGTAATTGATGAGAGAAGTTTCATTTTTGGGTGAACTATGCCTTTAAGTGAATGTCTTTTCTCGCTCCATCTCTCTCTTTCTCTGGCTCTGTCTGGTAGTGAGCAGTCATGTAGTGACTCAGAGTTTCCCTGGGGCTTGATTTTATGATCTAATGGCAGTCACAGTCTCCCTCTCTCTCTTTCTCTGGCTTTGTCTGTAATAAAGGAGCGTATAATAATTCATGGTGCCAATTTTGACATTTCAAAGCATTTACAAAAACACTGCTTTCTTGGACATCATCACTGCTGGTTAAGTAAATGTTGCTCATAGGAAACACATTGTTTCATATGAGCAGTGATTAATAGGCTTGATTGCAGCTACTGTACTCCACAGAGTCTATTTTTCTCAATTCTTTCGGCAGTTAATATGCATAAAGGGATTAAAAGAATAATTCACCTAAAAATAAATATTCTGTCTTCATTTACTCACCCTCATTTTGTTCCAAAACCTATTTATAAACATTATTGATAAAATTTTGTATTATAAATATTAAATGTGTGTGTGTGTTTACGTCTTCCACAATTTCATTTTGTTTTAAAACCTATTTATTTATTTATAAAATGAAAGACCAAATTTCAAGTTTCACATTTGTTCCAGAATATATTTATTTATTTATTAATTCTCTTTCTTTCTTTCTTTCTTTCTTTCTTTCTTTCTTTCTTTCTTTCTTTCTTTCTTTCAAATGAAAGATCAAAATTCAAGTTCCATATTTCCTTTTTTGTTCCAGGAGCTATTTATTTATTTGTTTGTTTGTTTTATTTTTCTATAAAATGAAAGACCAAAATGTAAGTTTCAAATTTCCTTTTTTTTTTGTGCTCCAAAAGCTATTTATGTATTTATTTATTTATTTATTTATTTACCCTTTAAAGAAAGACCCAAAATTTATTTTTCTTTCTTTCTGTTTATTCCCAAAGGGAACATAAATTGAATGGTTCTCTTGTAATTGTGCAGTAGATTTACTAAGTTTCATGACTATAACCTCTCAAACACAGTTTTGATCTGTCTTTATCTATAGAAATCTATTGCTGTCAAATTAGATAGTCATAAGCACAATTAATATTCATAGTGAGGATTAAAGAAAAATCCATCTTTAATTTGTGTGAATCTCACTCAGTCACTCATTTTGTGCATAATTTTTGTGGTGAAAAATTGACATGCATAAATAATGATTGTTTCCAATGAAGCTTCCGAAATAGTTCTGATCAAAAGATTTAAAACTCATGTTTTAATTCAGTCAGAAGTTCACATGCATATTAAACTGGCATAGGAGGATTTTAAAGGTGAAATGTGTAATTTCTGTTCTATTTAAAATGTTTGAAACCTGTCAGAAAACAGTGATTATTTGCTGGTAGTGGCAGAGAAACAACCTGTTATTTGGCGTTTTGAGTCTGATGAGTTTGGGCGTCCGTCTAACGGTGCATTCGGCGGTGTTGTGGCCACTGAAACATCTCTTGTTTTTCTTATGTAACAGCTGTAGTCTGTCTCTCTCTCCACCTGAGTGCTGGAATCAACTCTGTGTCGCAGACGTGCAGTCATTATTCACCCGGCGCCTGCCTGCATAAGTAACAGCACAAATCGCATGCCAAACATGCAGAGAGAGAGAGAGAGAATATAGTAAGTAAATATTCCATGCTGTTAGCCAGCCATACGGTTTATTTGTTTGCGAGGGCGTTAGCGAATCACAGACCGAAGGCATTTCTCACAGGCCATAAAAAATGGATGACTGTTTCTGAGGGGAGTGGCCACCATCGTGCCCAAACTGCGCCAGAGTCTTGTTGACCTTCATCAGTGTGACTGAGGCATTATGGGATATCTCTAAAGGGCATCTGAGGCTGTCTAGGGTGGGTCTGGGGTAAAGCGGAGGAGTTTCAGGTCCTCTCCTTCAGACTGTGTGTGTATGTATGTGTGTGTGTAACCAAGCGCGGCCTCTGCGTCCCACCCATCCTCTCTCGCTCTGACAGCCACTAATAATAAGGCATGAAGACAGTCTGACAAAATGAAGACAAATGCAGCATGCTGCCCCGGAATCATAATCTCTGGCGGGTCTCAATGAAAGAGACATCCTAACTGTACACGGATGTTCTTTATAACGCACTCCTGTGACCTACACGCACAAAGACACTCATGCACCTTTCAGATCTGAGCTGAGAATTTGCTGTTAAATTCCAAATCAAATCCTGAGTTTGAAATGATGTAGAATAACTTTTTTGAATTTTAAGATGAAATGTATTGCATATTATTATTATTATTATTATTATTATTATTATTATTATTATTATTATGTGTGTATAGGATTTTATCACACTTCTGTGTTCGAAAAGCAGAAGATTCAAATAGTGTAGCGTAAAATGAAAGAATGGATGAAACGCATTTGTCCATGTTTCACTCCGTCCTGAATCGTGCTCACGGAAAGCGCTCAAGAAACAGTATCTCTTCTGCGACTCGGTAACTTTCTTGTTTTTTTTAGTCTCGAGCAGGAGACTGTACGACATTCACGTTACGTGATTTGACTGATTTTTACGTAGAGAGGGTGACAGCGCACCGCATTAAAAGAAATGATCATTCATGTTTTCATAACCGCTGGCCAAATTCAAAAATGAAACTAAAATTAAAACATCTTTGAGAGCAAGGGGGTCCCCTGGTGTTTCAGGGGCCCTATGCAGCTTGCGTATTCTACGTATAGGGAGGATCAGCTCTGGTTGTCACGATATCCCGATGCGTATTTCGTGACTTAAACAGAAGTGCGCAAGCCATACTGTATGTGTAAAGGCAATTCTTCACAGTCTGATCACCTTATTTCATTACAGAACAGCGAGAAAACTATACAGACATGTCACATTAAAAAGCATTAGAATTAGCCAAAGCTTAAAACATTATTTACGACTAAAGGCTGTATAGAAGGATTAAATTAAAGGTTTAGGGAAAACTTGTATTAAACATAATGCTCACATTTTTCATGCACTGACTTTATGATGCAATCCTCAATAATTGCATCAAACTGAAGGTCAAATAAAGAAATGTTTCCAGCCCACAGACAATAATTAAAAATAAGTTTGATCATCTTAATCGAGTTATATTCTCCGTGATTGCGTGCAACGATTGAATGTCATTATACTGTGAATGAGAACAAGAGGTTAATCACAATAAATGTAATGCAAAAATAAACAAAATAAAATTAAATCAGTCCGAGTATTCCTCTGGCAGTAACTTGAGCTGCGTGCTCTTCTATAGTCGCGTCGCTCAGATAGGCTAATGTTACACATTAAAATGAAGGATGACATGATACACAGTATGGAATCGGTATAATTATGCAGTTTTAACACTGACGTTTATCGTGTCAATGTTCACACTAAACTAAAATAGTTTAATTTTCTTCACAAAACTGGCATCTGTCCATTGACAATAAAGCAGGTGGAAATTACTTTACGCTACTAATCGGAGCCGGATGTGACGACACGCAGATTGTGATAAAGGTCTATATACACACTTATAAATGACAGTATATTAATGAATTATATATATATATAAAAATTAAAAAAAAAAAATATATATATATATATATAAATTTACATTTAATTAATGGGTGTGTATATATATATATATATATATATATATATATATATATATATATATATATATATATATATATATATATATATATATAAGAAATCTATAATTCATGCATTCATTCATTCATTCATCCATCTCACCAGAGTGAAAAAACACTATTTATATTTTGCATATTAGATTTCCTTTGAATTTCTTTGAAATGCAATTCAGCAAAAATCGCATACATTCTCAGTTGTGGCAAGAGCCACATGCACCAGCATATTTCTCCTATGGAAGTCAAAGGAAGAGACATATGGGGCTTTGTTAGTCAAAACTGTGTGTGTGCAGATGGGTATTGTTAAAGATTCATGACCAGAATAAAAGATCTGAGGTGAAGTTTTGGCTGCAGTATTGAGGCACTGAAGCCAGAGTGTTACTACAGATGCTGTACAGGTGCCATACTACTGTTTACATCTAGTTACGAAATATACACTAAAAGTGATGAAATATAAACTAAAAAAGACAAAGATAGTCAAAGTTTCTTACAATATTTGAAGAAATAAATCTACATGCATATATTAATATGTGAATATGTATTAGTCTGAATGGAAAATTTTTATAACTATAGTACCAATAACTGTAGTTATGTTTTGGCAGAAACTACAGTAAACATGGTCATTTTTGTAAACAATGCACAGTCTATGAACAGACAGTGAAAAAGATATGTGATTTGTAACACAGTTACTGTAGAAATTAAGTGTTGTACCGAATACAAAGCCAATCACATCAAACAATCACGTTTGTTGAAGTCTTAGCCATTTTTGGACACTTTTGGCCTTTTATTTATAGTACAGCAGAGAAATAAACTGGAACGACTGGTTGAAGAGGGTGGAAACTGATAAGGAAATGCTGTGAATGGATCTGGAATCATGGCCTGTATGAGCACCACTGCTAAACGTGTTTGTCCTAATGTCTATTTGTTAATACTGATTATGTTTCTTCCAATCACCTCATGACAGAACAAAGTGACTTTACTCAGTGGCACACAGTATAGAGTGTCATTCAGGACTCTCAGTGCGTCTCCTACATTAAAATCAATGCTGACAACTGGCCCTGAGCAGAAATCTGATAGAAGTTCCTGTGACCCGTAACCTCTCTGAAGAAAAAGTTTATTTTTCTCAATGCTCATTTCCAGTGGGGTTTTTGTTCACAATTTGAGACTGAAAGCTCGTTCTCAAATATCCTCATGGATGAGCAGTTTGCTCTTGTGAAGTGTGAGTGTTTCGTTGATGAGGGGCCCTCTACTGGTCACACAAAGACCTTCATCACACCACCAGAACTGAGGACACATGCTGCTCCTGACACACTAACAAACTAAGGGAAGATATTTACTCTGTCCAGAAGAGTGACTTTTTTGATCAGCGTTTTTTAATCAGTTGCTGTTTTTGTGATCTCCAGTCATGTCTCTTCAAGTTCACACAAGTGTATGTTGAAAAAAAATGTTGTTGAAACAGTTTTTACTCAGAATTGCTAGTAAATTTTGCAAATAGTTACAAGGAATTGTTGGGTAACATTTAATTAAATATGAAATTTTGAAGACTGAAACATTATTTTTTTGAAAAGTGCACTCTAGTAATCTTTGGATTTTATTATTTATTTATTTATTTATTTATTTATTTATTTATTTTTACAACATTTGAAAAAATGTTTACAGTGTAGCAGACTAACCACAGATAGAGTTCATCATATACAAACATGTTTCACTAATGTCTGACAACCACAAACTTGCACAATACTTTTCATTTTGAACAGGATTATATTGTTTTATTATTTAAAACCTAACATTCTTTTTTTTTTCATTTGGCATTTGCTTCAAAAAAATAAAACAAAATAAACAAATAAATAAATAATAATAAAAAACATATAAATAAATAATAGCATGTAACAAATTTCACATTTAATTTAGTGTGTTACCACTTGTTTCTTTCTAATTATTTGTGAAACTGAATTATCTGCGAAAATGAAACTTGTTTCAAAGTAAATCCTACTTTAATTTATTTCAGTGAGTTTTTAGGTATCTTTCTTTACAATAACACTAATTCACTGGAAAAAAGGAGTGTAGAAACAATTTTTGCTCAGAAATTGTTAGTAAATTTTACAAATAATTATGAAAATCAGTAAATAACACATTGAATTAAATGTGTTGTTGAATTAATTTAATTAAATCTCGAAGTAGAGAGCTGAAATAGTATTTTCTGGTAGAATGTAGTGCAATAAACTCTTTTTTTTTTACTATTTATTTATTTATTTATTTATGTTATATTTTGTTATTGTATGCAATGACATTCAGACATTTTTAAGTTTCAATACTTAATAGTACTTTAGTACTATTAATAATACTTTGTAGGCTCTCTGTATGTATGCAATTAAACCTTTTCTGATTTCAAAATAAT
>CM077250.1:5376078-5391078 GCA_039654775.1 Spinibarbus caldwelli
GATGTGGAAGTTTGAACTGTTCAATTCACTGGGCTTTGGAATTGGAAACTCGGAGACCAAACCGCATGAGAGGGAATAATTCTCTCAGAAAACCACAATGGTTTAAACCGCAGAATTTATTGTGCCTAGTTATCTTGTCTGATAATAAGATCCTGCTGGGCAGTATGTCCTTTTAATTGTTTATACATACAATATCAGTTTTTACATGTCTTTACAGAAAGCAGGGTGTTTAATTACATTGATTGTTATTTTTAAGCATATATTCCCCTTAAATAGCCATTATTCAAATGCATATTTATTTTATTTTATTTTATTGTGCCACTCATACACTAATTTATTATTATTATTATTATTATTATTATTGTTGTTGTTGTTTCTTTGTTTGTTTTTATGACAATTAAACATTTCCCCCTAAATACTCAAATACTACCTAAATACTATTCAAATGCATATTTTATTTGTGTCACTCATACAAAATCAGAGCTTACTAAAAACTTCACTATTGTTTTTGCACATTTTTAATGCCATTAAGAGTTTTTTTTAATTATTAGACATTATTTTCATGACACTTAAGCATATTTTCTCCTTAAATACTCATTATTTAAATGCATGTTTTATTTTTTATTTTATTTTACTATTTTATTTATTAATTCTTTCACTCATACAGAGCCAGAGCTTGCCGAAAAACTTTAAAACTATTGTTTTGCACTGATATTCATGGTAACCACATTTTCAACAAGATACTACTGTGAAACCATCATAAATATTAAAATTGATTTACAATGTTCAAATTTATTTCTAAATTACATATTTATCTCTTTAATGCCAATGTTGCCACAGTTTTCAGGGTGGCCGCAGATCCTTAAAACGTCTTAAAATGTCTTAAATAAAATTTTCCTAATAAAAGGCCTTAAAAAGTCTTAAAATGTCTTAAATTCAGATTCGATGGGTCTTAAATATTTTCGGTCCCAATTCCGCAAAAATTTCTCCAGTCTGATGGACCTGTGACTGTTTACAATCATTGGACAGACAGATTTTTTTTCCCCGCTGTAGTTACTGCATTCTACAGTTAGCTGACCAGCTTCCTAGATAGTTTAAAATGGGTTAAATGAAGTTTACTGAAAAATGGCTTGAGAATTTTACTTGCCCGACCGGACAAATAGCCTATGTGACAAAAAAAAAAAAAAAAAACTGTGAGGCATCAAAACGCAAGAATGATTCTTCTGATTTTATTACATTCAACGTAAACAGCGATTGATAATGGATAGTGTATTTCTGATATCAAGGTCGCGCTGTTCAGGCTTGCGCTGCCTGTTTCTTTGTAAGAGACTTTTACGGAAAAATAAAAACAAATGACTATGAAATGAGCAAAAGAGCTGAACGGGACACACAAAGAAACTCACAGAAGAAACATACTGAGGTAAAATTTCATAATGTTGAGTTTTTTATTTATAACATGATGTAGTTAAGCAACATACCATGACAAGGGAGCTAATTGCCGAATATTCTCACGATTGCAAATGTTACATTGATTTTAGATAAGTAGTTAAGTAGTCACATAATTAAGTTACTTACATTTCAGACACAATATTGACTGTTTTGTTCTGTTTCACCAACTAAAATTGTTCCAAACAAAGATCACAGCAGAAGTATTGCGCAATTTCCAAGCAGCACACAGCGGTGTTTTTTACTGAATGATTCAGCGAACGGTTGAATGAATGACTCAATAATCATTTTACATAAAAAAAAATTAAATACAGGTGCATCTCAATAAATTAGAATGCCGTGGAAAAGTTCATTTATTTCTGTAATTCAACTCAAATTGTGAAACTCGTGTATTAAATAAATTCAATGCACACAGACTGAAGTAGTTTAAGTCTTTGGTTCTTTTAATTGTGATGATTTTGGCTCACATTTAACAAAAACCCACCAATTCACTATCTCAACAAATTAGAATATGGTGACATGCCAATCAGCTAATCAACTCAAAACACCTGCAAACGTTTCCTGAGCCTTCAAAATGGTCTCTCAGTTTGGTTCACTAGGCTACACAATCATGGGGAAGACTGCTGATCTGACAGTTGTCCAGAAGACAATCATTGACACCCTTCACAAGGAGGGTAAGCCACAAACATTCATTGCCAAAGAAGCTGGCTGTTCACAGAGTGCTGTATCCAAGCATGTTAACAGAAAGTTGAGTGGAAGGAAAAAGTGTGGAAGAAAAAGATGCACAACCAACCGAGAGAACCGCAGCCTTATGAGGATTGTCAAGCAAAATCGATTCAAGAATTTGGGTGAACTTCACAAGGAATGGACTGAGGCTGGGGTCAAGGCATCAAGAGCCACCACACACAGACGTGTCAAGGAATTTGGCTACAGTTGTTGTATTCCTCTTGTTAAGCCACTCCTGAACCACACACAACGTCAGAGGCGTCTTACCTGGGTTAAGGAGAAGAAGAACTGGACTGTTGCCCAGTGGTCTAAAGTCCTCTTTTCAGATGAGAACAAGTTTTGTATTTCATTTGGAAACCAAGGTCCTAGAGTCTGGAGGAAGGGTGGAGAAGCTCATAGCCCAAGTTGCTTAAAGTCCAGTGTTAAGTTTCCACAGTCTGTGATGATTTGGGGTGCAATGTCATCTGCTGGTGTTGGTCCATTGTGTTTTTTGAAAACCAAAGTCACTGCACCCGTTTACCAAGAAATTTTGGAGCACTTCATGCTTCCTTCTGCTGACCAGCTTTTTAAAGATGCTGATTTCATTTTTCAGCAGGATTTGGCACCTGCCCACACTGCCAAAAGCACCAAAAGTTGGTTAAATGATCATGGTGTTGGTGTGCTTGACTGGCCAGCAAACTCACCAGACCTGAACCCCATAGAGAATCTATGGGGTATTGTCAAGAGGAAAATGAGAAACAAGAGACCAAAAAATGCAGATGAGCTGAAGGCCACTGTCAAAGAAACCTGGGCTTCCATACCACCTCAGCAGTGCCACAAACTGATCACCTCCATGCCACGCCGAATTGAGGCAGTAATTAAAGCAAAAGGAGCCCCTACCAAGTATTGAGTACATATACAGTAAATGAACATACTTTCCAGAAGGCCAACAATTCACTAAAAATGTTTTTTTTATTGGTCTTATGAAGTATTCTAATTTGTTGAGATAGTGAATTGGTGGGTTATTGTTAAATGTGAGCCAAAATCATCACAGTTAAAAGAACCAAAGACTTAAACTCAGTCTGTGTGCATTGACGAGTTTCACAATTTGAGTTGAATTACTGAAATAAATGAACTTTTCCACGACATTCTAATTTATTGAGATGCACCTGTATTACATTATACATATGTAAAATAATGTGATATCCATCAGAGGTTTGGTCTTAAATTTCATGTAAGGTGGCATTAAAAAGGTCTTAAAATGTCTTAAATTTAACTTGTTCATATCTGTAGACACCCTGGTTTTACTGTAGTAAAAATAACTATAATTTGGTGGAATTTGTGGTTAACGTTATTTAACATATGACTCATATGGCCCTAATGAAATCATCACCTCGTAGAAAATGCTTTGTAATGTCTGTGTAATAATTCATGGATGTATAAATGCTTGAATGTCACATGACAAGCAGGTCTTCATCTTTAGCACGGCAACAGTCACCATGTTAAACGTTGACCTGACTGTGTAATGTGTGTCATGCTGAGGGATCAGTTAATCGGTGATTAATTTTGAGATAATTAAGAGGTACAAGGCATGTGGAGGAACGCCAGAAAACACAAACCAGAAGAAATAGCATGGTAGATGAGAGAGAATATGGAAGACATTGATAGTTTTAGACACAGCTTCTTGGTCTGCCATGTGTCCAACAGCAATTTAAAATAGCAAAAAAGCAATTGATAAGTACAGATCAATAAGTTTGATTTATGAAATTTTAAATGTGAATCTGGGGTCGTGTCACGTGTACTGTACATCTCACAGCACCTTGGCCTGAAGTCGCTGCCGCCCATGTGCTTGACTGACATGGCTAATGCGATTCAATTAATTCCCAGATGGGCTCATCTCTCAATGGCCCCTCAGGTCTAAAGGGGAGCCGGTATTTTGGAGGGGTGGAACAATGAACGGGTAATATGTGAATAGATCCACTTCAGAGCAGATAGGTACATAGCAGCCGGGCACTCATGGGAAAATTGAAGTGATATTGAGCTTCTGCAGTAAATGTAGAAGAGGATTACAAGCTCTTGTGGCGAGTGAAGAGACTACACATTCATTCCCATGTCCTACTCGTGTCCTTGTGTCTCTTTTTCTTCCTCATTCTATAGCTGTTCCTGGAGAACGGTACGAAGTGAAATTGATGCTCAGTCAGCCAGTTTGATTTCAGCAGCTTGGGTTTTATTTGTTTGTAGAGATGGATTTCACAGAATGGGTTCATTAATGCTGTTGGTTTTGCACTCAGAATTGTTTTTGTCATTCAGATGCGGTGTGGGACTTTTTGTTGCATGCTGCAAGCTTCTGATATTTTGAAGTTGTTCAACTACAGTCACCTTTGGGAAATACTGAATATTGAAAATATCAAATCTGATTGGCTGAGAGCCTTTTCCAGCAGTGCGATATTCTAGTGATAACAGAACTCCAACCATTTCACTGTTTGTATCACTCCATTGGCAGTATTTCTCACAGCGGATGCCCAAATCCGCTATAATTTTATTAATAGTACTGTTTTTATGTCATGGAATGTAGTTTTAAGAGTTTTCTAGGCGAGAATGTGGTTGTTTAGACTTCAAATATGCGGTTTGTTAATAAAGATAACGCCTATATGAAAATTAAGCAATATTTGACACAAAAACATATAAATCAATAAATTGGCTTTTATCTGGATTATAAATGTATTATAAGTTAAAACATTGCAGGTACTTCAATTAGCATAATTTGTTTTATATTTATATATTTATTTATACTTTTTATTTATACTTAAAGATTAATTAATTATTCTAAGAAAATATCTCATTAATTTGTCTTTATCTGGATTATAAAATTATACATTAATCAAAAATCTAGAAATGAACAGATATTTTTTAGTTATTTTAATATTTTGCTACTTCTGTAAACATAATTTACTTTATTAATATAAATTTACATTTATATTTTCATTAATTTAATTAAATAATAAATAGAAATATTTATTTGCCTCAAAAATATCACAATAATTTGTTTTGTTATAACTTAATCAAAAGTATAGAAATAAACAGTGGTACTTAAGTTTTTTAATATTTTGCTAAAACAAAAAAAAGGTGTATAGGAACACTTCTGAATGATGAGTTGATGTAAATAAATCATTACATTTAATTAATATAAAAATACAATGTTTATTTGGCTCAAAATACAACAATTTTTGCCTCAACAATTTGTATGAACACTTGTAAATAATGATTTAACTTTTTTGAGTTGAATCATTAAATCCATTTTGTTTTACTGGTTCATGGAAAATAGCAAACAAATTCACTAAAATGAATCAATTTTAGTAGGGGCCATTTATTAAAGCCAAGTTTGCTTGATTTGAAGTCCTTAATCACAGTACAAAGTGAAAACGTGACATGAAATTTGAAAACCTTTACTGAATTTACTTTGCTTGTCTTGAAGTGTTAGTTTCCATGATTCATACAATATGATCATAATCGTAATGATAAATGTAGCATGTTAGATATAGCTGTACATCTCTGTTAGAAACGTGGTAGTGCATTCATTAGGTTCATTAGGTGTGTAAGCGTGCTAATTGAAAAGATTTTTGTGTAGCGTGTGGAGGAATCTGTGTGTGTGTGTGTGTGTGTGTGTGTGAGAGAGAGACAGGACCCCCCCTCCTAAACCTGTGCAGGCTCTCACTGGCGCAGAGCTATTGACATCTTGGCATTTGGTCCAGTCTGTCCGCTCTCCCTGGAGGGCCCGTTTCCTCCCATCCCAGCCGTGTATTGATTGGTTAATTTGATAGTTCTATCACCAATCAGCTTGTGTTTGACCTTTTGCCTTGGCAATGATGGCAGAGCGCTCATTTCTTCATCGTCGGCTTCGCCATACATTGACCTTTGCAGAGAGAATGTCAGCGTGGCCCTTGATCGTAACCTGTCACTACATTTGTTATAAGTAGGAGTCACCCTCAGCTTTGACACTCGATGCTGAGCCTTCACCAAAGCGGAAGAGCCGCCCAACACCTCACCGTGTTTAAAAAACAGCAGCCAGCTCGGGATGCATCGCTATGCGGCGGTAATTCATCAAGTTGTCATAAGCATCCGCATGATTGAAAGCCGAAGACTGATTTTGGAGGGTTGTTATAGTTTTTGTGTGATGTTTTAGGATGATAAGCTAAACTGAAACATTGAAAGAAAGGACTGCAGAATTGTGTTGGAGGTCAAAGGTGTAATGAAACTAATGTTCAGATCACATTTCACCCTTAAATTAAAAGAAATTATTAAGAAATGATTATTTACATAAAAATTAAGCCTATTTTTACCATCAATCATCATTGTTATTGTTGTTGTTATTTCCATGAGAGTTCAGCACATTCTTCAATACACAGTACTAAAGTATGTATGCATGTCATGCATGTTTTGTTTAATTTTATTATTTTTTTTTAATTTTTTAATTTATTTTTAGCGGTGATTCTTATTAGATTCTCATTACTGTAATGCAACTTTTATTTTACTGTATATGTTTAATTGTCATTAAAAATAAAGTTACAATGGGAAAAAAGTTGTAAAGGTCCTAAAACTAAATATTTTTAATGCAAATATATAATTTATGATTTTTTGGTCATAAATAGGGTGAGATATGACTGGGGTGAAAGTATATTTTAAAATATTGTGATATATTAAGAAATTATTATCTGCATAAAAATTAAGCCTTTTTTTACCTCCATTATGAGTTGTTATTATTATTATTATGACGTTATTTTCATGACAATTAACTACATTTCTCAAATATACACATTACTCTGATGCATAAGTTTTATTTTATTTATTTATTTGTTCGTTCGTTCGTTGTTCGTTCGTTTGTTATTATTATTATTATTATTATTATTATTATTATTATTCATTATTCCCAGTGGTGATTCTTATTAGATTCTTAAGGTGAAATACAACTGGGGTGAAGAGATTTCACAATACTGTGATATATTACGTCACAATACTATATTGATGTTCTCACAGTAAGAATCAACACTTTTTGGAAATATAGGAGACTGACCAGCATTCAGAGCAAGTCTGTGAGAATGTGACTTAGTATAGCATTTGTCCAACACATATTCAATTATTCTATTCGACTTAAACTCAACAAGCTAAGAATATAATTGCACAAAGCACTGAGAATGAGAAACAAGTGAGTTTTAAATATGTTTTGAATTAGAATAAAGAATCACAGTACATTCACATTGTATAATATTGTATAGCCATGCAACACAATTTTAGCCTGTTTGCTTGTACGCAGAACAGAAATTCCCCTTTGAGTTTGTAGTCAGATTTCTAGCATCGAAATGATACAGATGTTATTTTCCGCCCTGCGTGCAGGTGTCTCACAGGGATGTCTCATTATCACAGACTGGAACGCTCTCCCCTTGGGAACAGCCCAGATTTTGTATACTTCAAACTCACTTTCTCCTTTCTTTCCCAATGAAAGACTTTTAAGGCGCTCTGTTCTTATTAAACTACTCTTCTGATACAAATATAGAGCTTTCGCACATAGGTATAAGAACTGCTGTAGGTGCATTCTGGGAAAAACCCATGATTCTTTCTGCCGCCACATCTGTAGTATATGCTGTGAAGGTGTTGTAAAACATGCTGTTTTATATCCGTAATGAAGCAGTGTGATTAGAGGCCATGTGGCGCGTACCTTGATCGCACCCAGCCTCGCGTAAACACCTGACATGGCGAGCGTGAGTGCGTTTGTGTGTTTGTCTTTACACGCCTCCTGTATCTGTCATTACGGCACATGCGAGCAGCACCAGGCAGTCTTTAGTGTGCTTCTTATGGGCTCATAACGTGGCTTTGGGTGTAATTACTGTGGCTTTAAATGTGTTCTCAGAGGAACCGAGACCAATAAATACCCATATACTTCCCTATCCCTCATCCATGACGCCGTCTGCCTCTGGTTTTGCCGCCTTTGTGGAGAATTACTGTTATTTGAATCATATTTTGCCTGTTTTGTTATTATTTTCTTGAAAATTAAGCATATTTTCCTCCATTCTCATTATTATATTGTGAATAAACCTCTTTTATTTGATATATATTAATATAATTAATAATTAATAATTAATATTGATATATTTACATATAATTAATGTGAGAGTATATTAATTTAAATAAATGTTTCATTTAAATAGTTAACTATTTAAAGTATTTACATGTTAGGGTAGTGTTTGTTGTATTACTGTAATTGTTTACTGTAAATAATGAGAACCAACATTGAGAATAATTAAAACATTCTGATGCATTACAGTAATAATAACTAGAAAAAATATTCATTTATTTAATAATAAAGTCATAAAAAGTCATACAAATAATGTCACATTGCAAAAAAAAATCTTAATGATTTGCTTAGTATATCATTGAGATACTATTATAGGTTTTGTAAAAATTTAAAATGATATTTAGTTTTTATATTTTCTGCTTGATGTTTTAAAATGTTAAAATATATTTTTTTATTATTTCATTAATTTGTATTAATTTATGAATATGTAAAAATATATCATTTTATTATTAATGTAATCTATAGTTTTTATAAATAAAAATGTTTTTTTTTTTCAGTTTTAATTATGTTAGTACATTAAGTTAAACTAAATGGAAATGAGAAATGTTGCCTAGGAAACTAGCTGAAATAAAACAATTTTTTTTTTTTTTTTTTTTTTTCAGTTAACTTATACATTTAACAAAACTTTTTTTTAATGGTTTTAGTTTTAAAGTAACCCTAATGTGAGATTTATGAGATGAACACCTAGATCTATTGAAATATTGCCCTTTATGATGATTTAGGTCTTTGTAATATGTCTGTTCGGACAGAGAATTTCTCTGACTCCTTTTGTTTAACTAGAAATGTGTTTGGCGATTTCGTGATACTGTTTTGTTGTAGCGTATCCCCACGATTACAATGCCACTGTGGTCGGAGAAGGCCCACTGAATAGTTGATATATGAAAGCAGAAAAGAGGAGGGATTTGGCGTGCTTTTATCAAAGCTTGGGCGAAATGCTCACGAGATCAGGCCGCGTTTAACCCAGATTAAACCGCGGAGGTCCAAGGGCTCTTCAAAACAAAGACAAGTTCAAGACTTCCTTCCCTTAAGGATGTGTCAAGGGCAATCCAGACAAAAGACAAATGTCTTTTTCAGCAGGGCGATAAGCATCTGGGCACAGGCGGCATAAAGCGATGCCTTTTCTTCCTGCGATTTCCTGCCTCCGTTCAGCCTAATGTGGCTACAGTGATTTAACCCAATATGGGACCGTGGCGATTTCTTATCTCTGCCTTAGGGGTATAAGCTCAGTAACCCCAGCTCTGAATGATAGGTTTGTGTGCGAGTACAGGGTGGGCCGGGGGGCTTGGCGGAGGAGTCTTTGTATTATAGAAATGTACGACTTGTTGGAATGATTAATGCCGGTTTCATCCCGCAGACCTGTATCAGGCGAACTTCCCTAGACAAAACTTTTGCTGAATCTTAAATTCAGCCAGAGAAAAGGAGTTATTCTCTATTGATTTTGCCTCCCTCATGTATCCTCTTTCTGTAGATGTGAGAACTTCCCATTCTGATTCTTTTTGCATCTGATTTCCTATGGATGTATTGTAAGTAAGTGGCTCATTTTTTATGCCGCCGTACAAAAGGCCTGTCAATGGAGACTCCCGTGCCCGCCGCATTTGTTCCTCTACATGAGACGGGAACGCACGAATACAATAAATAAATCAACGCGCTTGTCAGCCGCTAGCAGGGGAACAGAGCGAGTAACAAAACCATTTTCCCTTTTCTGCTTTTAATGGTAATGCCACAGGATTGTAAACTTAATGAGATAAGGTTATCAATGAATTCACGCCGTCTTCACTGCTGTCTTTTCAGAAAGCAAATATCATTTAGGTTTGTCGCGACTGTAGCTTTGTTGAGGCCGTACTGAGAGGATAATCAAATAAACTAATACATCTGAACAAACAGACCGACAGGCTTATGTGTGATTGGTGGAAACGAGGAAAGCGGTAATTAGTCTGCTGAATCTGACAGCAACTTGTGACAGGATAATGTTGTGTCGTTGGAATATATAGTCATATTATTAAGTAGTAATGTGCAAAGCTATTTGTTTTCATAGAGAAGTTGGTGGGTTGCATGAATGCATGTGTAATTACAGTATATGAAGCTGTCAAAGATTTTCAAAGTCCTTTATACTCACTAAGGCTGTATTTATTTGATCAAAAATATGGTAAAAACAGTAATATTGAGAAATATTATTACAATTTAAAATTACTGTTTTCTATTTGAATATGCTATAAAATGTAATTTATTCCCGTGATGCAAAGCTGAATTTTCAGCATCATTGCTCCAGTCTTCTGTGTCACATGATCCTTCAAAAATCATTCTAATATGCTGATTTGCTGCTCAAGAAACATTTATTTATTATTATTATTCTTGAAAACAGTTGTGCTGCTTAATATTTTTTCAGTAGAAACAATGATACATTGTTTTCAGGATTCTTGAAAGCTCACAAGAGCAGCATTTATTTGAAACATTATAAATGAAGAGATCAGATGCAAGTGCCATCTGAAATTTTCTTCTAAAATGAGGATTTTTCTCAGGCTCCTATATTTATGTTCAGTTATTTCATTTTGATGGCAATGAAAATAGTCTGTTCCATTAAAGTGAAATTACTGAACCTGCACATGAGAAAAATGCTCATTTTAGAAGAAAAAATTAACTCTTCAAATGTATTTACAGTCACTTATGACTGATTTAATGCACTTAACTTAATTAATTTATTAAAAAAAAAAAAAAATCTCACTGACCCCAGGTTTGTAGGTTTGATGTTGCTTTATTCAACAGCAAAAAGGCAAGTTCAATGCAGCCATTATCAGTTCACCAAATTAGAAACCAAACCATTTAACCATTTCTTTAAGTATGCATTTTGAGTTATAAAATGATATCCTTGATTGTTATTCTACATGAAATGGGAATCAAAGAGAGAAACTTTCAGAAGTAGCCCTCTATTTGTCGAAAGGCCAGTTGTAATTGGCCTAGGGGTGAGAAAGATCCATGTTTTGATTAATCAAGGTAAAATCCTTCATCGTTACAGTCTCCAACGTTTCAAATAGACTCAAAAGCTCCATCACAGAGGTGAAATCCATACCTCATAACAAAGGATTGAAAGACGGCAATGATTTACCCCAGATGACCAGGCAAAACTCAGCCCAATGTAACTGTGCCCGTGTGAGTCGGTCAGACTTCTGCATGAGGGAGAGATGAGTTCATTCATTTAAAGTAGATGGCATATGTTTGTTGTTTTCTCCCTCCGCACAGACGAATCAATTGTAATTTTATGAATTTATGACGTGCTGTGCCCAACTCTTGAGATACAGCATATACGCGCAGACAAAACAGAATGAGGGTCTATTATTGAACTTAAACACATTATTATTAGATCTAAGATGTGAAACATTATAAAAACAGCTTCAGCTATGTATTTTCTAGATAAATTATGTTAAATGCTGAGGTTATCCACCAGAGTGAAAGAGAAGCTGTACTCTGAAGTATTTACACATAGGAACGAAATGTCAGAAGTCTCATCACAATCGTTTTAATATTGAGTTGGAGAGCAAATGGAGAATTGTTCATTTTACAGCTTCAAAATATTTTGAACAATTTCCATTTTAAAAAATTGTTAAATTCATAAACCAGTTTTTATACCCCTAGTGAAATATAAATATACTGAAATATATATAAAAAAAAATTGAAATACATTTATTTCATGCTAAGCATACTACAAATACATTTACTGTACATTTTTATGTACCCTGCAAAATACCTTGCCATTGTACTTTTTGTATACTAAACAATATACTTAAAGCCTGCTAAATTGGAACAATTAATTTTGCACTTTAATTGTGTGGAAATAGTGCTGAAGTCCAACTAAAGATATACTGAAGTATATTTGATTGTGCTAAAGTGGAACTATTGCAAGTATACTTCAGGTACACTTCAAATAGCTTGCATTTAAATACTGATATTATTCATAGATCATACAATCTTCATCAATAGTGACATTAAAACACATTTTAGGCTTAATATTAAGAAATGTGCATTGTGCACAAGTAGTAGCCTACTCCAAATAAAGTTAATTATCATTTTTACATCAGTAATTCTAGAGCAATATATGTTTTGATTTTAACTATACTTAACATGACATAAATGTATTTTAAATATATTACTTTTTTACTACTGCCAGTACAGCACTTTGGTTTCAGCTTCTATTGTTTGTAAATGTGCTTTATGAATAAATATACTAAACTAAACTATATTAAGAGACAAATGTGATACTAAGTACTTATACTAAACCTCATCTGAATTATGAAAGCACACATCCACCATCACGGTAGTTGACCTCAGGGTTGCCAGGTCAGTGTAAAAAGCAGACTAATTGTTACTCAAAACTAGCCCAGTCGTGGCCAGAACTAGCCCAATCATGATCAAAATCATGTTCCTGGGGTCAGGCAGGTGAGGCATTTTTCTTCAACCCGCGGACTAAAAAGAAACAACCCAGGGGTCGGCAACAGTATAAAAGTGGCCCAGTCCTGCAGGAAAACCACTGACTTGGCAACGCTGGTTGACCTGAAAGAGAAAATCATAGAAGAAGGCTGTTTGCGCTAATGTCAACTATAGCTCCCCTTGTGGCAGCACATAGAATTGCACTGTGCATTTGTTGCGTGCTATGAATCGCATTTCGGCATGTGAAATCGAGCTTGTTTAGATATTTTTATGTTGAGTATGTTTTGAGCCTTAGGACCAGAACGGTCTTTAGATTTTCCTCTGAAACTCTCAGGCCGATAACGAGACACATATATCTCACCCTTTATTCCAATTTCCGCCTTTTAATGTTTCCCTCAACAAAACCTCCAGAATTCAAGCATTTTCATTCTCCCAGTGTGTCTTGATCCCCCTGAGCGAGCTATTCAGTCTGGTGAATAAAATATTCTAATGTGTGCTGTTTTTCTTCCATTCGGTGTGCTTAAATATTACAAAGCATTTAATTATAAAAACTGAGAACAGATGCAGTCCTGGGACTGTCAGTGGGAAAAATAAATGTACAATCAAAATTGCAATTACCTGCAGAATTTCAGGGGTAAACACATCAGCAATCTCATAACAAACACGGGCTAGTTTGCATTCTAAAATGAATACAGTTAGATCCAAAGCAATTTTCTCTTATTTATCTTAGACGCCATGCATAAATAAAGCAAGGGCATTGAAGCAATTAGCATAATTAGACTGTGGTGGTCAGGCCCTATGCGATTTCTTAAGAGGCATTGCTGAGATGTGTGTGTGTGCGTTTGCGATTTTGTGTGTGTGTGTGTGATCGCTGTCCGTATTGAAGGGCTTCTGAGCAGTCATTGTTAGACGTTTTCATACAGGAGAAGGCAATGAGTGTTGACTGTGTGAAGGTCCTCATTACCTGAAGGACCGCCGTACCCCGTCTGGACCGGCCTTGTGTCTCCACAACAAAACTTTTGTATTATCATGTATCTTATGTATTGTGCATGAATGCATAGCAAATCATCAGCTGCGACAAATTCGCTTTTCTTTTATAAAAAGGCCAAACTTTGCAGAAAAACATAATGATTTACTATTCATCTCTAAGAGACTGAACTCGTTATCATTGTTTGAATAAATTGTCATCTTGCATACTAATGACCGTATGTATTCTAAGGGAATCTTAGGAATCTAAGGGAGTATTTGTATCTACTGAGTATGAATTAAAAATATATATTTCTAGTGCAGAACTCTGCAGTACATATGAATAATAGCGTAAGTATAAAGTGGATCTGATCACTTAAAAGACTTTCTTTGATGAAAGCTTTGAATAAGTGGCTCTATTTTTGAGAAATAAATGTCATTAAAATTAATTTCAGTCATTGCGATCATTTTGAGAGGAAATTTCGCTGAATTTTCAGCCAGGCTCAAGTGAATATCTCTAGGCTTCTTTGTCTGTTCTCCATAATAAACTCGTCTTTGATTCTGTTTTTCATTATTCCTTTTTTTCATTCTGCAGGATCTCTGTGATATTCCAGATTTCATTTTGTTCCATTTCCTGCAGGATTTAACCATTTTAGCTTGAGGTTAAATGGCAGGACGGTCTACAATTCATGCGCCCAAGTCATATGGCATGCATTTTGATTTTATGTTAGCAGAAAGTTAAAAAATCAGAATTTAGTTTCTAACAGTTCCTGAACTTATCAATTTTTTCTCCTAGCATTCTGAAGGATAAAATCAAGTCCTGCTTTTTATTTTTGTTAAATCTCCTGTTTCAGTCAGAAATGTGTTACTTTATGCAAGTTTTATGGGAAATGCATGTGTGTGCATATGTTTAGTGTCAACGGGCAGTTCTTCCTCCAAATCAAGTCAAGCCCCCTATTTGTTTGTACTGACGCCATATTGTTTTATTAAGCCTGTGTTTAAACACATAAGCATTCAAATGATGTTTAATCCTCTTAGTTTGGAGCTAAATCCCCCCCTTAACCCCTCAGATTAGACTCAGAAAATATTTCCTCTTCCCGAGTCTAACCTGGATGAAGCCCAGACGAGTTTGTAAAGTACGGATTTCTTCCTCTCTCTTTCTCTCTGTCTTTGCTCATGATAATACATGCTGGCCAGTCTCAGCGTTTTCCTTTAGCCCAGATATTATTGTCCTGTGTCATCACCCGAAGGTGACTGTTATCACTTAATTAAATCCTGGCGAAACAATATTGTTGCCTGGTCACCCGAAGGAACTTTGGAAAAGTGGCGTA